>CM035296.1:47583359-47607684 GCA_020226075.1 Hydropotes inermis | reverse complement strand
TTGATTCCTCCAGTTCCATTCTTCTTTCTCAAGATTACTTTGGCTATTCGAGGTTTTTTGTATTTCCATACAAATTGTGAAATTATTTGTTCTAGTTCTGTGAAAAATACCGTTGGTAGCTTGATAGGGATTGCATTGAATCTGTAGATTGCTTTGGGTAGTATGGCCATTTTGACAATGTTGATTCTTCCTATCCATGAACATGGTATATTTCTCCATCTGTTTGTGTCCTCTTTGATTTCTTTCATCAGTGATTTATAGTTTTCTATGTATAAGTCTTTTGTTTCTTTAGGTAGATATATTCCTAAGTATTTTATTCTTTTTGTTGCAATGGTGAATGGTATTGTTTCCTTAATTTCTCTTTCTGTTTTCTCATTGTTAGTGTATAAGAATGCAAGAGATTTCTGTGTGTTAATTTTATATCCTGCAACTTTACTATATTCGTTGATTAGCTCTAGTAATTTTCTGGTAGAGTCTTTAGGGTTTTCTATGTAGAGGATCATGTCATCTGCAAACAGTGAGAGTTTCACTTCTTCTTTTCCTATCTGGATTCCTTTTACTTCTTTTTCTGGCAGGTAGGTTCTTGACCTTAGTGGGGTGAGATTATCCCTGGGTCAAAGACTAACTTTGGACTCACCCTAGTAAAGCCGAGAAGCACGTTTCAAAAGGTCCTTTTAGTTCTGAATAATGTTAACTGTGGGCCAGAACAAGATCCCATGGCTTTTAAAGGACTGTAACAAAATGGGTCCATTTCTGTCCTTCCCATTCTGTTGTTTTTCTCTATTTCTTTGCATTGATCGCTGAGGAAGACTTTCTTATCTCTCCTTGCTATTCTTTCGAACTCTGCATTCAAATGGGAATATCTTTCTCCTTTGCTTTTCATGTCTCTTCTTTTCACAGCTATTTGTAGACCAGACCACCTGACCTGCCTCTTGAGAAACCTGTATGCAGGTCAGGAAGCAACAGTTAGAGCTGGACATGCAACAACAGGCTAGTTCCAAATAGGAAAAGGAGGATGTCAAGGCTGTATATTGTCACCCAGCTAATTTAACTTATATGCAGAGTACATCATGAGAAATGCTGGGCTGTATGAAGCACAAGCTGGAATCAAGATTGCTGGGAGAAATATAAATAACCTCAGATATGCAGATGACACCACCCTTATGGCAGAAAGTGAAGAGGAACTAAAGAACCTCTTGATGAAAGTGACAGAGGAGAGGGAAAAAGTTGGCTTAAAGCTCAACATTCAGAAAACTAAGATCATGGCATCTGGTCCCATCACTTCATGGGAAATAGATGGGGAAACAGTGGAAACAGTCTCATACTTTATTTTTGGGGGCTCCAAAATCACTGCAGATGGTGACTGCAGCCATGAAATTAAAAGATGCTTACTCCTTGGAAAGAAAGTTATGACCAACCTAGACAGCATATTAAAAAGCAGAAACATTACTTTGCCAACAAAGGTCCATCTTGTCAAGGCTATGGTTTTTTCAGTGGTCATGTATGGAGAGTTGGACTGTGAAGAGAGCTGAGTGCCAAAGAATTGATGCTTTTGAACTGTGGTGTTGGAGAAGACTCTTGAGAGTCCCTTGGACTGCAAGGAGATCCAACCAGTCCATCCTAAAGGAGAACAGTCCTGGGTGTTCATTGGAAGGACCGATGCTGAAGCTGAAACTCCAATTCTCTGGCCACCTCATGCGAAGAGTTGACTCATTGGAAAAGACCCTGATGCTGGGAGGGATTGGGGGCAGGAGGAGAAGGGGACAACAGAGGATGAGATGGCTGGATGGCATCACCGACTTGATGGACATGAGTTTGGGTAAACTCCTGGAGTTGGTGATGGACAGGGAGGCCTGGTGTGCTGTGATTCATGGGGTTGCAAAGAGTCGGACACGACTGAGCGACTGAACTGAACTGAACTGAACAAAATGGGGAGTCAGCAACATAAAGCTCGCAATGTCTAGCAAAAGATACAAAAAATGGTCTGCCCCGGTGGTCCAGTGGTTAGGACTTTGCCTTCCAGTGCTAAGGGTGTGGGTTCAATACATGGTGAGGGAGCTATAAAGAATTTTTTTTAGTGGTCCACATCAAAAAAAAATAAAATCTTTAAAAAAAGGTACAAAGAAGTAGGAAAATATGATCCACAACCATTGTTCAGTCACTAAGTCATGTCCGACTCTTTGCGACCCTATGGACTGCAGCATCCCAGGCTTCCCTGTCCTTCACTGTCTCCTGGAGTTTATTCAAATTCATGTCCATTAAAAAGATCAGTTATAGCCATAGACCTGTAAATGACAAAGAGGATGAAATGGCAGACAAGGGTTGTAAAATAGCTCATACATGATCTATGCATTCAAGAAACTAGAGGAAAGCATGAACATGAAAAGGAGAGAAATGGAAAAATTTCAAAGACACAAACAGAGCTGCTAAAAAATTTATATATTGATATAACATCTGAGATGAAAAAATACTTGTATGAGAATAATAGCAGCTTAGACACTGCAGAGGACATGAATTGGAGGTGCAGCAGTTAAAACCCGAGGCCCAGAGAAAAGACTGAAAAAAAAAGGAGGTTTCAGTAAATTGTGAAACCCTGTCAAGAAGTCTAAAATGCACATAATTGGAATCCCAGAATAAAATGGGGAGGATAGAAAATAGTTGAATAAATTATGGTGGAAATTCTTATGAATTTGATGAAACTATAAGTTCAAGGAACCCCAAGTAGAATAAAAAAAAGAAGAAACCACCCCAAGGGACATCAGATTAAAACAGGAAAACAGTGATTCTCTTGAGCAGATCATCTTAGAAGTAATTGGACAGAAAAATAAAACATAGAGGGAAAATAAGCTGATAAATACTGGTGCTGTCTCACATAGCACAAGTCAGGAGACCAGAGAATTATGTCTTTGAAGTGCTGACAGAAAGCAAGTTGTCCACCGAGAATTCCATATCCAGGGAAAATATCTTTCAAAAATGAGGCAAAATACTTTTTTCAGACAAACAAAAGCTGAGAGCGTTATGGCCAGCACATCTGCCCTATAAGAAATGTTAAAGGCAGTTTTTCAGGCAGAAGGAAAAGTGATCCACCCCAAAAGAGGGAAGTAACCTGAATTGGTAAACATTGTGGATAAATCTGGTTTTATTAGCTTTTAATCTCTTTAAACTACAATTGTTTAAAGTCAAGGCTTGACTCTTCCTGTCTTAGCCTCTGAAGGCTGTCCCTTCTCAGCAGTACCCCAGGGTCTCAGCTGCATGTGGAAGGGGCCACCCCGCAGCTTCCCCGCCCTGCTGGCCTTCCAGCCCACTACTGACTTGCGTGCGTCCCTGGAGTCTACCAGTGTCTTCCCGGGCAGGCAAGCAAGCCTTAAGAAAAGCAGGAAGGTGGCTGATTCATGTCAATGTATGACAAAACCCACTGAAATATTGTGAAGTAATTAGCCTCCAACTAATAAAAATAAATAAAAAGTGAAAAAAAAAAAAAAGAAAAGCATGAAGGATGGGGGAGGTGGGGGGCAAAAGCCTTCAAGAAACAAAGGAACGAGTGAGTCTGTTTTCAAGTGAATGTCTGAATATTCAAGTGAATATCAAACATTCATGTTTGATAAAAGCATGACCTTGCAAGAGAATTTCTCTTACACACTGGAAAGAAATCAGCAGATAGTAGCTGTCAAGTTCTGTTCTGCAGGACACAAGTCACAACTAAAATGGGTGCATATGAAAGGATACTCATGAACTTCCCACTCGTTTCCCACTCCTCCCCCGATGGAAAATTCTTCTTGCAACCAGAATTGTATTAGGACTGGCGTGTGGTGATTTAACCAGGAGGTTCTGCATCTCCTGACCATGACCTGGGCAGAGACAGAACGCTCGGTCCAGTGCCCAGCCCACGCCGGCGGGCAGAGTGAGGACCCAGGGGTAGCTTTGGGTTTTTCCTTGAAGCCAGGATGCGCCTCTTTCTGGTCTTCACAATCCTCGTGTGGCCTTGTAACCATAGGACCTGAGAGGTGCAGCTGTGGGGAAAAGATCAGAGTCCAAAATCGGCTTTGCATAGAGTCCTGTGAACTGAGACAAAGTTCTCTGACCCTCCATCTCCTTAGTTACAGGAAGAGGTGTGACTAGCTGACCTTTTCAGGTTACTTTTAGTTCAAGTTTCTATTAGTCTTACACACTGTTAGTGACGAAATGGGAGCTGTCTCTGGTCATCTCTGGGGCCGATGCAGAGATGCAGGAAATCTGCAGCATGCTGGGGTTCCTGTTCCTTCGCAGACTCCTGGGGTGACTCCAGCCCTCGCCACCCTAATCCCAAAATCCCACGTCATATCTCAGCGGGTCTTGTCATTCAGGTCCCACGCCTGCCCAGAAGTGAATGTCCTCCTGGTGGAATCTCGGGGTCAGGGGGAGGGATGGAATCATTCCTTTGTGGAAATGGTGCTGGAAACACGTACCGTCACCCCCACTAACAAATCCCATCACAGAACGCTAATGTGACAAAGGATCTACCGGTTTCAGAAAGTGTCCGGTAATCCGGGTGTTAGTCCGTGCCTGTCCCTACTTCCCAAGTGCTTTCCTAAGCAGTGTTTCCAGTCCCTCTATACAACTGGGCTTTTAAAGCTTTGCCCTGGAGCGTCAGCTTGACGCTCAGCCTGGCACCCCCTTGTAATCCTGCTGAAGTGAGCCCTCGCGGCGCCCACGCGGGTTTGCAACAGGCTAGCAGCCTGCCTGCTGGGTGCCTCCCGTCCACTGCTTTCTCCCGAGTGGAAGGAGAAGCAGGGCTCTTCCAGGGTACCGAGGGCACCAGCAGGACTCCCCCCCACCTCCGGAGCTCTGACCGGCTGCGGGAAGGCACGGCCAAGGGCCGACCCGGGGGCCCTGGCAGCTGCCCGCGTGCTCCGGGCGCTTCGGTCCAACGTTCCCCTTCGGTGAGGTAGTTGGAGGCTTTCCACCAGCTCAGCTCAGTTGGAGGCTTTCACACCTGCCGGGTTCGCTGTTAAATGTAGAAAATGAAAGCAGAAGCCATCGGTTCCTCAGCTGTTTGACAATGCTCAGCACGGGTCTGGCTTCTAGGATGTGTACCGTTCCTAAAGTGAGCGGCTGCTCATTTCCATGGGGGCATCTGGTAAATGAACTCGTTTTCACACCACTTAGAATGACACCGCTCACACCTTTTCCTTGAGGCTGGTTTCATGCTTCGGCCTTTTAATCTGTGAATCCTTTATCCACCCTTCATCTTTCTCCTTCTCATCCTCGTGCCCCTCCCCTTCCTCCCTTTTCTTCTTTAAACACGCACACACTTAAGTAGGAGTAGAACCGAGTAGAATCAAATAAATACAGGGTCAGATTTAAAGTAATGTTTCCTCTAATTTTCAATTTGCCTAAAAATTACAAAAAAATCATAAATCTAGTTTCCTTGGTGTTTTTCTCTTCCTAGAGTGGTATGTAAATGTTTTGCACATTCATTTATTACTTATTCTTCACCCCTCTTCCCAAACTATGAAACTGACTAGCCCAGCTTAATTGACTCTGCCTTAAGGCAGAGCATTGGCACCTTTTTGACAAAGTATAATTGATCCTATAGAACCATATAAATCGTGATTGAAAATCACATGTTAAAAAGCCGCAGCTTCTTTAGTGATTGAGGGAAGTCTAGAGGCAGGCTTGGGTTCAAATTCCAAATCTGCATGGTAAGAACACAACAAACTGAAAATTACAGTGGCTTACCTATTTAAAGTAAAATTCTCCAAAAATCCAGGGTTTATAATTTCATATAAATTCAAAGGTAGTTAACATGTATAAGCATAACCGCTGAAAGGAAAAGTTGCTTGAGAATTTTAGTGTGTTAATGATGTGTAAACCCATGGCTATTCCTAAGTGCAGGGGATTTCATTAGCTTAAGATGTCACAGTATCATATACCCTTTGACAGAAAATTCCACTTAGGGAAATTCACACAAAATTATTCACTGAGGCACTATAAGATAGAAATATAAACAACCTGCATGTGTGGGAATTGGTTAAATAAAATACATTCCATTTAAAGGAGGCAGATCTCTGTATTTTAAAGATACACTGCTTACTGAAAAAACAGGCAGAGGACAGAATTAGTACCATAAGGTGTGAAAAAAGAAAATGGGGAATAATCTACATAGATGTGAAGACAGAATACCCCTGCAAGGATGCAAGAAACACAATATAAGAATGCCTGCCCTCCAGGGGAGGGAAGGTACCAAGAGGCACAGAAGGAAGACAGGCTGGTTTTCCACTCTGTGCTTGGAATTAGGTGCTGTGTGCATATAGTAACTATTCCCAGTTTCTCTCTTTTTTTTTTGGGTAGAGGAGATAAAGGTGGCGTAGGGTTTCTCCATGATAAGAGTCTGTGCTTTCAAGCAGGCATCTCTCAGCTAATAAAATATTTACTTAGAGGCATCTTAAGGGAATTCCCTGGTAGTGCCCGTCTGCTTCCACTTGGGCAGTGGTACAGGGTTCCATCCCTGCTGGGGGGAATTCCCCACTAGCCCCACCTTGCAGCCAAAAAAAAAAAAAGGCACCTTAAAAGTCAATTGATCGCCCTTCCTAAACTGGGTACGCCTGTGGTTGGTTTGATTTTATCCTTCTGAAGCCGAAGAGTACATTCATGTGAGCATTCACCCATCCCTTCACTTGCTGAAGGAAGGATTCAGTAGAATGTGTTCTGAAAGTGACATTTAAATTGGTAATAAAGAGGAGGAGACAGAAAAGAGGACACGGTTAGGACACAAACGTTTATGTGATTTTAGCCATTACAACAGTAGTTCAGAAAGACCTAAATGTTACATGGATGTCATCAATATTACAAAAAGAAAAAAAAAGGGACAGGCAACCGTGAAGAGCACCAGAGCCCCAGCGCCCACCTCGCGGGACCCCTGGCCGCCTCTCTGCCTCCGTGAGCCCCCCTCCCCTCGGCCTCCCTACCCGGCCTCTGCGCCTGCAGCCGCTCAGGCCTCGTCCTCGCCCTCCTCCTCCTCGAACTCGCCCTGCTCGTCGGCCGTGGCGTCCTGGTACTGCTGGTACTCGGACACCAGGTCGTTCATGTTGCTCTCGGCCTCGGTGAACTCCATCTCGTCCATGCCCTCGCCCGTGTACCAGTGCAGGAAGGCCTTGCGCCGGAACATGGCCGTGAACTGCTCCGAGATGCGCTTGAACAGCTCCTGGATGGCCGTGCTGTTGCCGATGAAGGTGGCCGACATCTTCAGGCCGCGCGGCGGGATGTCGCACACGGCCGTCTTCACGTTGTTGGGGATCCACTCCACGAAGTAGCTGCTGTTCTTGTTCTGCACGTTCAGCATCTGCTCGTCCACCTCCTTCATGGACATGCGGCCCCGGAAGATAGCGGCCACGGTCAGGTAGCGGCCGTGGCGCGGGTCGCAGGCGGCCATCATGTTCTTGGAGTCGAACATCTGCTGGGTCAGCTCGGGCACCGTCAGCGCCCGGTACTGCTGGCTGCCCCGGCTGGTGAGCGGGGCGAAGCCGGGCATAAAGAAGTGCAGGCGCGGGAAGGGGACCATGTTCACGGCCAGCTTGCGCAGGTCGGCGTTGAGCTGGCCCGGGAAGCGCAGGCAGGTGGTGACCCCGCTCATGGTGGCCGACACGAGGTGGTTGAGGTCCCCGTAGGTGGGGGTGGTCAGTTTCAGGGTGCGGAAGCAGATGTCGTACAGCGCCTCGTTGTCGATGCAGTAGGTCTCGTCTGTGTTCTCCACCAGCTGGTGCACGGACAGGGTGGCGTTGTAGGGCTCGACCACCGTGTCGGACACCTTGGGCGAGGGCATGACGCTGAAGGTGTTCATGATGCGGTCGGGGTACTCCTCACGGATCTTACTAATGAGGAGGGTCCCCATCCCAGACCCCGTGCCGCCCCCCAGCGAGTGGGTCAGCTGGAAGCCCTGCAGACAGTCACAACTCTCCGACTCCTTTCTGACCACGTCCAGGACGGAGTCCACCAGCTCGGCGCCTTCTGTGTAGTGGCCCTTGGCCCAGTTGTTCCCGGCGCCGCTCTGGCCTGCCGGAGGGAGAGTCTTCATAAGTCACTGATGATTGCATTAAATTCCTTTTCACCTTAAACCCTTTAATAGACTCAGTGACTCAGAGTTCAGATCAGATTTCAGGTTATCATTAAAAGGACCAAACATTAAAATATTTGGTCACGGACATAATTATAAATAAGGCAGGTTAGGGTCCTTAGAGGTTAAAAGACCGTTTGTTTTAGGTTATATATTAAGACAAAATGAGCACACAGCTTCAGGCTTTCTCTAAGGCGGCCACACCCCTCCACCCTGAGCTGTCCAGGGCATCAGCCATGCCAGTCACTCACCAAACACGAAGTTGTCGGGCCTGAAGATCTGGCCGAAGGGTCCAGACCTGACGGAGTCCATGGTGCCCGGCTCCAGGTCCACGAGGATGGCCCGAGGCACGTACTTGTTACCTGCGGGGACAGAGCAGGACTCGGAGCTGCAGGCAGAGAGCTCTGCAGAGGGGCCCTGGTACCAGCTTCCTTCCTTACAGAAGCTGCTCGTAGCCCTAACAGAGGACACAGGACAGGATTCCCACAAGATTCTCAAAGGAGCACTCCCCCCCCCCCCGCAAAAAAAAAACCCCAGGGAAAGACAGGAATCCTAAATCTGCTGGACCATCCTCCCCTGGGGCCGCATTTCTGGGGTCAGTCCCTTGGGGAGGGGGGCAGGGTAAGGTAAAGGCGACTACCGGTGGCCTCGTTGTAGTACACATTGATTCTCTCCAGCTGCAAGTCACTGTCTCCATGGTAACTGCCAGTGGGGTCGATGCCGTGCTCATCGCTGATGACTTCCCAAAACTGAGACACAGAAAAACCTGCATTAGACCACGCCCCACCGCCGAGAGGCCCGCGACGCACAATGAAAGCCTCGGTTCTGAAGCCCAGCGTCTCCGCAGCTTTAGGGCAGTCACGCCCGCACCGCGGCAGGGCTTGCATTTTGCAGGGTCACGGAGTTGAAACTGGGCGTTTCCTGGGCGAACAGCTGCTCGAGGCGGGAGGCGGGGGTCTCGGCGGGGAGACGAGGGACTAGCAACTGGAAAGCGGGCGCGCGGACCGCACAGCGGAGCGGAGCGGGTGGGGGGGTTCGGGGACCGGAGGGGCTGAAGGACGGGGGTGGTTAGATTCAAGACACGTCCGGGGACCAGGAGATGCTCGTCCTCCGCCCCTCCCCCCGCCACTCGACGAGAGTTCGAGCGAGTGAAACCGATTCTGCCGGCGTCCCGCCCCGCCCGCAGAGGGGCGCACAGCCACGGACACCCCCGCGCGCGCTCCAGGACAGCGTACGAGGCTTAGGGAAGAGAAGGGAGGGGCGGCCGGGGACCGAGAGGCCGCACGAGTCACAGCCTCAAGCTCAGGGGTTCCCCCCAACTCCCGCTGAAAGTGGCCGCGGGCGCACGCCCGGCCCCGCCGCACAGAGCCGCGGGAAGGTCTGCACCCAGGACGACGTTCGCGCCCGGAACCCTGAGGGGCGTCAGGCTGGGCCCCCGTGCCCACCCGACCCCGCCCGGCGCCGCGCCCACCTTGGCGCCGATCTGGTTGCCGCACTGGCCCGCCTGGATGTGCACGATCTCGCGCATGGTGCCGGCTCGCTTCTTCTGGCCCGGGTCGGCGTCTGGTCGGTCTGTCGGTCCCCTGCACACCCACTGCGGGGTCACCGGGAACGCGCTCGGGAACCAGCCGGCTGAGAGCGGCGGCCCGGCGCGTTCGGCCTTTTATATGAGAAGGGTGGGGCGGCCCGCGCAGGCCGCGCCCCCAGCCCGAGCCCCCCAGTCCCCTTCGCGCTAGCGCTCTCCAGGCCCCGCTGACGTAATGCTCCGGGCCCCAGGGACCGTCCAGGGGGCTGGACCACGGGCCCGCGGCCAATCAGCAGAGGCTTGAGGGCCGGGCGCGGCCCCGGGGCTGAGCGGAGCCGGGTTGGGGGCGTGCGCATTGTCTAGGACTGGGGGGGATGTGGAGAAACTGGGCGCCGAGGACCGGGGGGTGGGTGAAGGAACCGAGCGCGGGAGGGTGGAGGCGCGAGGGTGGCCGGCCTGGCAGGCCGGGTGTGGGGGGAGAGCGGGTACCGGATGGGTGAGGGTGGGAGACTGGAACAGGTGGAGGGGCCGCCAGGCGTTCCGGGAAGGAGCGCGCCGTGCTGGGGCGCCGGCCGGTGGTCGCGCTGGTGGCCTGGGTTTCGCCACCACCGCGGACTGCGGCGCCGCTTCCACCCTCGGCCGGGGCCCCCTAAGCCACCCTCCCGGGGAGACTCCTGCCCCTTTCCCCAGTCCAACGGTGGTGCGGCGCCGAACCTCGGCCCGGGAGGAAGTCCTTGTGACAGCTTGTTGGGGCCGAAGGGCCGTGGCCCTAGACACTTATGGCCCAACGGCCCCAGGCTGCCCTCCGCCCCGCCCCCGGGGTCCGTGCGTTCCCTCCTTTGTCTCGGCCAAGGGCCCTTTCTCTCTGGCTGCGGCATCCGGGGACCGGGCCACCTCGGGGCCTGCACCGCCCTGTCCGACCGTCTCCAAGAGTCCACACCTCCGCGGCTGGTACCCAGGACCCCTCCGCCTGGCGGCTTTTGTTCCTTGGGAGCCTGCGGGGTGGGTGTGGCAGGGTGGACGGTCCAGCGATCAGAAGAGGGTGGGGTTCGGGGGCGGGGCTGCGGCAGAACAAAGAGCTGGAAAACGCGTGGGCCACCTCCCACGACCGAGCGTTTGACGGTCACAGTGGGTTCGGTTCATCTTTTGTCCACTAAGGGGACAGGTCCCCAGGGAGATCGCCGCCTGCCCCACCGCTGACATTCTCATCATCCACCGGGCGCCGGAAGCCGAGGCGGCCACGAGGTCCCCAACCTTGGTGCTGCTGATGCGAGCGAGGGGCCCGCCTGGAGACTGCAGCACGGGCGGGCGGGGGCCGCGCGCGACCCTGATGGCCACGGCGCGCGTGCGCGGAAGCGGCCCGGACACGCCTTCAAACCTACAATTTCTAGGGAGTCCAAGAAGGAGCTGATCTCTTTGTTACTTTCCGTGCGTGCGTGCGTGCGTGCGTGCGTGTGTGTGTGTGTGAGAGAGAGAGAGAGAGAGAGAGAGAGAGAGAGAGAGAGCGCGCTGGAACCTGGTCCCCGCAATTCCGTGGGCGAAGCTTCCTGTCTTCCACCCCGACCCTTGACAGGTCGACTGCGAGGCGACGTGTCCCCTTTTCATCTTCAGGACAGAGGGGCCGAATGACCCGGGTTCCCCCGGCGGAGAGCAGCCCGCAGCTGTCGAGTGAGACCCGCCCTCCACTCCCCGAAGTATCTGCAAGCTGTCTTCGCCTCCCTTCCCGCTGTGGGCGGAAGGGGGGCTTTCAGCCCAATTCCAGCGCACAAAGAGAGGCAGAGAGAACAAAAGCTCGGCGCCCCCAGACACCCCCAGCTCCGACGGCGGTCCCAAGACGCCGCTGTCGGAGTCCGGGTGGGGAGGCGCCGGCCGAGGGGCAGAGCGGCGGAAGGTCGCCCACGTGCCCGCTTGCGGGGCTCCAAGGACCGAGTCCCGACCCCGAGTTAGTGCCAGTCACTCCTGCAGATGCGAAAGCGTCCAGGGAAAAGGAGGCCCCAGGTCACGCAGCCAGTCAGAGTCAGGGCTCAGGTTGGAATCTCGCGTCCCGGCGCCCAGCCCTCAGGAAAGGGATCGTGTCCAGGCAGAAAGGATTGTGGCTGGGCCCGGGGTGACGGCTCGGCCGGGACCGAACCGCGCGGGAAGGAGGCGAGCGAGGGCCACACCCGCGCAGCCAGAGCGGAAGCGCGCGGCGCGGTTCGAGCGGGCCGGGGCAGAGCGCCGCCGCCCGCCGGGATCCGCCCCACGCCCGGCGGCTGAGCCCCGCCGGCCCCTGTCTCACGGCCAGGTCTCCGCGGAGGGCCGGGGATGGACAGTCGGGTCCACGAAGATGAGGGAAAAGGCCCTTTCCCTGGCCTTTCTCTCCGGAAAGGGGCTTAGGGCGGCGTGGGGCTGGAACTCGTCCGTCAGAAAGCCCGGATGCCCTCGGGACGCAGCATTTCGGGCCCCGTATCCGCTTTTCTCTCCTTCCGTTTGCCGGCACCGTCCTGCGCCCCCGTCTCCACTGAGCTGCCAGCCTCGGTAGCTGCTCCATGCCCCCTCCTCAATTTGGAAGCATGATACTCCGCATCTTAATTTTCACAAGGATCTGGTTTTGCCTGGCAAGGATGAGTGTTGAAGACAGCCAGCCCTTCCCCTGAAGTTTTCACTTTGTCTGCCAACCGTTGTCACCTTTATTGGGGTAGCTACCAGAGAAGAGGGTGGTGAGGGGTCTTCAAAGAAAAAAAAAAAAAATTAATCTCAGTTCCCTCTCCCAGCATCACAGCATTTCTTTTTGCCTGTTTATTACACACAATTCCTCTCCATCTGGGTCACTGTGTATCAGATGTGAAGGTGTTACAGCAACATATTTTATCGTCCTTTACATGCTATTAATTTTAATGATGCATTAACAATTCTAAATTTTCCCCTCCCTTGACCATTGTAGAAATAACACTGCAAAATAAAATCCACCTTTATTTTATGCATAACAGTATGAGGCCAAGGCGAGTAAGATACCCCTTAAGCTACTAAAATTCTGTTTACTCTCACACTTTTCAGAGTATTTTCAAGGGCAAATTCTCAAGTGAGTTTGCATTCATCCGTAACACAGAGAGTCATTGTGTTAATTGAAGAATTCTGATTGAGAGGGAGCACTGCATAGCCGAATGGGTAGTGAATTGTTAAAGCATTATTTTCTTAAACCAAGGTGTGTGCTTTTGCATAGACTGAATTGCGAGGCTTAGAGCTTTCCAGTTTTCCCACGGCCTGCCTGCAATCCCTACTTAATACCCAGCTCACGGAGCTGGTAGCCTGACAGACAGCTCTGCCGTCGAGATGCCCGCGGTTTCCCGGGTAACCGACACTTAGCCAATGAATGAAGCGGAATTGGAAGAAAGCGACTGCAAATCCATCATTACTTCCTTTTTCACTCGTCTCAATGCGCTCCAGCTAGAAATATTGGAAAGCTACCAGCCCTAACATCTATGTAAAGGAGTCAGTGGCCACAGAACCGGGACTGGGACGGGTCCAGCCCCGCACTGTGACTGCGGGGGTGGGGGTGGGGGTGGGGTCCTGGGACCCGCCGGGGCGGGGGCTTTCTCAGCTGCCGCGGCCCCTGTGGATGGTCCCCTTTCCTCCCTCCCCGGGAAGCCGGCCGCTCCCGCAGGGCTGCCCCGGGCCCTCTAATCAAAGGTCCGGGTGGGAGGCTCGAGCCTCGTCCTCCGCTGCCGCGGGGCCCGGCGGGAGCGGCCGGCTCAGGTAACAAAGGACCGGACCGAGCAGGACGACCTGAGGCCGGGCGTGCGGGTGGCGGAGGGGCGGCGGCCTCTCCTTCTGTTCCTCCGCCAAGCGGGCCGCTTTCCCACGGCCGGCCTCCGAGCTGCGGTGAAGTGGCCTCAGGCCAGCCTGAGAGCGCTAGAGCCGTGCCTTCTTTGTCCTGCAGGGCGGCGGGGGAGTCGGCCCGCGGTCTCCCGGCCCCGCGCCCTTTTAATGCGCCTCTCCCCCACACCGTCGGAGACCCTGAGATTCTCGGGCTGGGGGAGGGCAGGCCAGAGGGTGCGGACTCTGTGAATCCTTGGTGAAGGACGGCTCGTGACCCAGCCAGACTGTGCGGAAAAGGCAAGCAGAGGGTAGAAAATACCCTTGAATGGGAGCCTTCCGGAATGCTAAGACAGGCAGGTGCAATCCGTGAAGTCACAAAGGGAGAAATAAATTTGTGAAATGAATGCTACTCTCAGGAAGGTTTGGGGGGTGCATTTTAAGTTTCACCGTTTACACCGCCGTAGCAGTGTAGTATAATTGTGATTGCGGGGCTGCCCCCCTCCCAGTAGAAACCGGTCCTCCAGCCTCTGGGCACATGGATATCCAGGCAGCTTACCGCTTCTCTTCTAGATCGGCCCCAGACCTTTGCCTGCCACTTAAATAAAATTAAACCTGTGTGTTCAGACAGACAGAGGCACACACGTCCACAGAGTATTTGTGACTGTCTACCCTTTGCCTCTGGCATTCAGATGCCTGGTCACCATTAACCAGTAACCTGGTCACCAATGTCTTCACCGCAGAAGCAGGTCACCCTCTGAGCAGGGACTCTTGGCTTGACCTGCCCAGCCTTCTTGTCACTAGCTACCACACATTCACCGTCCATTTTCAAGAAAACAATTCTTTAAGAGAACCTCGGGGAGAATTTCGCTCTTCCAAATTAGTCTCTAGAGAGACAGTTTATCAAAACATTTGGTTTTGATATACTCAAAAGAACTGAAAGAATTTCATAGAGATATTTGCACACACACTCGTGTTCACAGCACCATTATTCACCACAGCCCCAAGTGGAAGCCACCTAAGCGTCCAGTGATAGACGGATGTATTAAAACAAATCAAGTCTGGTCCACACACACACATGGAATAGTATTCAGCCTTAAAAAGGAAGGATGTTTTGACACCAGCTGGAACATGGATGAACCTTGATATTGTGCTTGGTGAAAGAAGCCAGTTGTGAGAAGACAAAAACTGTATGATTTAACATATACAAGGCACCTAGAGTAGCCAAGTTTGCAGAGGCGGAAGGGGTGAGGGCCGGTGCCCAGGGCCTGGGGGAGGGGATCGAGCATTTACTGAGGACAGACTTTGAGTTTTCCAAGATGAGGAGTCCTGGAGAGGCTGGCGGTGGTGACTGTACCACAGTCACATTCACAGTGTGAATGTGCTTAATGCCAATGAGATGTGATTGTAAAAACGATTGAGAGGGCAGCTTTTATGTTTGTGTGCATTTTACCACAATTAAAAATAGCTCTGTGAAATATATAGAGGCATTTTTTTGTCTTGATGCTAACACGGTGCCCCAAGTGTCTCAGTGGTGGATAGATAGATAGATAGGTGATAGGCACAGGGACAGTAGATAGATATATTAAATACTAACATCAGTTTCATCATCTATTGCCCCTTATTCTGCACCAAAGGAGTCAGAGGCATCTCGGCACCGATTGGCTGGTGGCTGTCCTTGTGCTTACATCTCCACGGATGCCCTGTAGTTCAGAGTCTGTGGTCCAAGTTCTTAGCACAGCACTGAGGCCGCTCCAGCTCGGGTGGTCAGTGCTACCCGCCCCCTCTCTGCCTCCACAGTGCATCCCAGGAGACTTGAACCCGCCCGCCAAGTTCCTTTGGGGATGTGTTCTCGAGTCTCTGAGTCTCATGTGCTCCGTGGTCTGGAGAAGCCTCTCCTCTTCTCCATTGGTGGCAGCTCCACTGTGCTTCCTGCTGCGACGTGACTGCCTGCGGCCCTCCCCCCCCCCCCCCCCGCCGGGCCCCCGGAACCCGGAGCCGCTGATACTCTGACCCCAGAGGCTTCTCCGCAGGTTAGCGTCAGACTTACATTTATTACCTAAAGCACTGATCACCCAGCTTGTTCATTGCACACCTCTACCCACTAAAAAAAAGTTGAGACTGCATGCCCAGTATGGACTCAGTCGCTTCACTCGTGTCCGACTCTTTGTGGCCCCAGGGACTGTAGCCCACCAGGCTCCTCTGTGCATGGGATTTCCCAGGCAAGAGTACTGGAGTGGGCAGCCATTCCTTTCTCTAGGAGATCTTCCTGACCCAGGGGTCAAACCTGCACCTTTTACATCTCCTGCATTGGCAGGCAGATTCTTTACCACTAGCACCATCTGGGAAGCCCCCACAAGCCCAACATATTTATTATTTATTTATGCCCAAGGTATTTATCTGTAAATTGTATACATTTATTTTTACAAGCCAGTATCTCAAGGTACCATATATTTAGTATGAGTTGTATGCTGAGTGACGTCAGAAGGTAGTCAACATTTCAAGTACATCACTGTCTAACTTTTAATTTTATTTTGGCCAACATCTCACCAGACCTGAGCTACTCATGGTTTTCTTACCTGTCAATGGACTTGACTAAGAGCCTGTGGAAGGAGCAGAGTGTAAGCTCTGCCATCTCCTTATTTTTTTTTATGTGTTTGCATCACTAATATCTTCACTTTGCAGTTTCTTTTCTGTAGTGTTTGAAGCCCAGCTGTGAGGATCCGTGGAGCAAAATCTCGATAACGTGGTGGCCAACCCGTCATCGCTTCCTCCTTTCCAGGGAATGATTCACAACATGTGACCACAACGCACAGCATCCTGTGAGGCCCCAGCATCTCTGGGAACATCAGCTATTTAAAACATTAACTGTTATATTAATTTCTTTATTTTTATGGTAGGGCTTCCCCTGTGGCCCAGGGGTAAAGAATCCGCCTGCAATGCAGGAGCCTTAGCAGATGCAGGTTCGATCCCGGGGAAGGGCACGGCAACCTACTTGAGGATTCTTGTCTGGAGAATCCCGTGGATGGAGGAGCTAAAGGAAATAAGCATAAATAGGAACTCTCACAGTTTCTTCTCACACTGCAAAGGAGGTTTCCACCGGCCCCACCTCCAGACTAGATTTCTGTGTGAGGTTAGGGTTCATTCCATTGAGGCCTCTGTTTCCTGCTGGTTTTTGACCCCTTGATGGCAGGAACTGTGTCTTATTAGCCTTTATATCTTCCACATTGCTGGAAACTAAGTGCAGGAAAACAATAAATATTTCTCTAGTAAATAAAATATCTTGAATATACAGCAACTAGAGAACCCAACTATTTCCAACACACTCAGAAGCAGGTTAGAAACAGAAAAAAAGACCAGGTCATTTACAAAGGTGGAAAAAAATCAGTTATCCAGAATTTTATAAAGCAATAGTCAATGCTAGAACATGATAGAACAATTCCTATAAAAATTTCAAGGAAAATATGCCTTAATATTTTCATGCCCAGTTACATTTACTTTTAATTTTAAAGGTAATAGGTATTTTTGAACATAAAAGAACTGAGGAAATGTAGCTTCTGTGAGTTATTTTGGAGAGAAAAAACAAGAAAAAGAATCTCAGAGAATGTAGAAATAGATCTTAGAAAGGTTGGTTGTTTGACAGCACATGACCTAAGGGATAAAGTACCTCCAAACACAGACTAGAGACAGACACAGAAGTCCTTCAATTGGTCCTTCGTGAAGGATGTTGGAAATGCTTTTTTCATGTGCTGGCCGAGGACCTGAGGCTGCCAGATCGTCATCAAGTTCCCTGAAATTGGGATTATTACCTCTTTACGGGGAATTGGTTGTTTGCCAGCTTATTCTGGAAACTTCTCTGCTACAAAGAGTAGAAGATTTCAAATGATGGATAAACAGATGCACAGACGTTTTAAAATGTCCCATGAAAATATAAAATTCTCAACAAATCCTAAGATTTTAGGCAGACGTCAAAGCAACAAAGGCCACATTAGAAGTCAGGATGCAAAGTAAGAGTGTGCCTGAGGAGGTGAGTGGGCTTCGAGACACATTGTCGGGGGCTTGAAGAAATGAGCCAGACTGCAGTAGAAAATCCGCTTCTTACTTTGATGAAGGATAAATGCTGTGGAAAGAAACAGGACAAGCTACTGGGAAGCCAGACTGTATGGAAATGTCACGTGTTTTATAAGGAATTCTGTAAAAACTCACAGAGGCAGAAAGAAAAATTTTAAAAAGCTGTAATAAAACTAAATTAGTAAAGAGAAGATGAGGTCTAAACTTCATGAGGCTTATGAGGAACATGACCAGATTTAAGAGGCGCGTGGAGCAGTGATGGAGGAATTCGAAACGCTCTGAGCTCCGGGAAGTAACAAAATTATGGAGAAACCCTTAGAAAGATGTGTGAGGCGCCTTGCTCACAGAGAGAAGGAAATCGAAGTTTTGAGTCACTGCATTTGCAGCTGATGTGGAGGCCAGGCCCTGCAGCAAGAGTATTTTAAAGAGGAGGAAGATGCAGTTTTCACAGACAAACCGTTGCTCAATCCTTTGTGTCCCGCGTAAGCTGAGGGCTGAGAGGTCGGTTGGGTGTGACATTTGCCCAAAAAATTCTGCTGGGAAACGAAAGAAAAACCCTGGCAGCACAGAGCAGAGACCAGTGATGGCCTCTCTCTCGAGACACAGGGTTCTGGAAAAGCAGCTGATCCACAACTCGTGTAAGTAGAAGAAACCCACAGGCCGGCAGCTGCAGAGGAAGTGAGAACCCCCGGGCAGAAGGAAGACTCCCCGAGTGCAGGATGGCAGCAGAGACAGCTCACAAAACCCCAGGCTGTCCCCTTGGGGCGCGTGACAGCTGGCCCGCTGCGCTCACCGGAGCCGAGGGTGACGTGTGCCAGCCCGGGGCAGAAACCAAGGCAGCCAGACCCGCGGCTTCTCCACGCAGCCGTGCTCACACCCAGGAGGACGCGGTACCCACAGCTCTTAGGGAAGAGAGGCCCAAAGGTTTCCGGAACAAAATGTGCCTGGGTGCTGGGCTACAGGAGCTGTCATCACTAAACACAGAGACCTCATCCTGCCGGCAACGAGGAACGTCCCGGGTGATGCTGGTCTGAGAACTCAGGCTTTCGGGAGGACGACAGAGGATGCCCACAGGGTCCGATTGGACACGTCCTCGCAGGGGGTGGGCTCTGGGCCTCACAGAGGATGCCCACAGGGTCCGCTTGGACACCTCCTCGCAGGGGGTCGCTCTGGGCCTCTTCACTGTCTCCCACCCGCCACTCCCCCCCCGGGCTCGTCCTCCCGGCCTAGGGAACACTGCCCCCTCCGAGCATGCGTCCCCGTGGTGGGAAGCCCTGCAGAGAGCCCCCCTCTAGAATCCTGGGACTCTACTCTGACCTCGGTGACCCTCTCTGCCCTCCTCCCACCCCAGAGCAGGGGACTGTTTGCTACCACCTTTTGCAAGATTCGGGAATGTCTTCAGGCTCCAGAGCTGAGCCTTGGCGGCTCACAGGACGGCTCTCAGGCCTCTCCCTGACCAGGCTCATGACAATGAACGGGCCGCCAGTTGGGCTCCACTTCTGTTGTTCTCTAGTACTGACTCTTGTTTACCCAGCCAGGCTGAGCCCCAGACGGAGGAGACCCTGCAGATGCAGCTGCCCACAGCATTACCTGCTTTATTTTGTTACTGTAATCCAAGTAAATTATTTTAAGCATTATGAAATTTTAAACACTATAAATTTTAAACATTGTGAAAATGACCTACCCTTAAAAACTATTTGTAAAGTTCAAAAATGTTGTCAAGGTACTTTAAGATGGAAAAAGGAAAATCCTCACTGTAATTTGGAGAGCAGGATTTCCCTGATGGCTCGGTGGTAAAGAATTAGCCGGGCTAGCAGGAGCCATGGGAGACTCGAGTTCGCTCGCTGGGTGGGCAAGGTCTGCTGGAGGAGCCATGGAAGCCACTGCAGTGTCCTGCCTGGAGAATCCCGCGGACAGAGGAGCCTGGCGGGCTGCAGTCCACGGGGGCTGCAAAGAGTCGGACACGACTGAGTGACTAAACAACAAGAAATCTGAAGCGTAGCGAGGTGGTGTCCACCCCTGCACGATAGTGATTCCCTCAGTCAGGAATCAGATGGTCCGGAATGACTGCAGGGGGCCTGATCCTTTGTCCTAGTCACCGCCTTCATCCTGGAAACTGAGTGAAATCAGGGGTGTGCCCGAGCGGGACAGGCCCAGCTGTCCTCATGATTAGAAGGACCCAGAGAGAGGGGTCACAGCCGAGGGTGAGGGTGAGAAAACAGAGCTCGCTTCCCAAACAGCCCTGGTCCCGGCCTTTCCCCGGGAGGGCAGAGAAGGGTGCCTGGGGGCCTTCTCTGGACAGCAGGCTGGGCCGCGCGGTGGGTCCCTCAGGGCCCCTGGAAGTGTTATCTTCCAGCCAGCACACCCTGCGTCATCCTTCAGAGTGGTATGAGAAGCCACCGCGTTCACCCCATAAACGTCTGCGGTGTCGGGCGCTGTTCTAGGGCCAGAAAGACAAGCGAACGCATCGGGTGGGACCCTGGCCCTCCTGGAGCTGAGCGGCAGCCCAGGCGGTCAGGTTATTGAAGCCCTGTTCCTGGGGTTTTTGATGTTTTCTTTGTCCTCATTTGCTTCCCCTCATTGGTTTTGTTTAGCCTGTTCTTACGCTCCTTCAAACCTTTTGGTTCTCTGCTAAATCGAGCATGTGGTCAGACAAGTAATTAAGGGCTGCAGAAGCTGGGGTGACGGTGAGTCTGGGTGGCTTGCGGACGAGGTGCGGTCAAGGTGAGTCACCCTCCCATCTCCCCCACCCATCTCCCCCTCCTTCTCTCCCTCCCTCCATCTCTTCCCGCTCTCTCTGAATGTTTACAGAGTACCTGGTGTGGGAGACAAGTGATTGATTCTGGGATTTCACTTGAAAAGAAAAAGCAAACCCTCAGCTTAAATACTGGTGTCTTTAGTAATTACAGGGTCATCGCAGAGAGAGGTGAACCTGTTTTCCGTGGTCACTGTGAGGCCCTCTTTGCTCCAGACCAGCCACCCAGACAGGGAGGCTGAACTCTCTCTGGGCCCCCAGGCGCCCGCCCGGGAAGGGCGTCTGTGGCCTTGGACACAGTGTCCACGAGGTGAGCGCCTCCAGGAGCCCGCGGCGGTGACGCGAGGGTCCAGGGAGAGGCCTGTGGGGGAAGCGTGTGCAGAGGGGCGGCGGGGCGGGGTGCTGGGGTGCTGGGGGAGGGTAGTTGGCCTGTGGCCCCCTGGAGGGTTTCATTTTAGCCAGGAGAAGACAGTGACCGAACTGTGCAGCTGGCTGCGGCCTCCGCACCTCTGGCCTTCAGCAGCCGTGCGCGTTTCCAGAACCCTCGGGGCCCTGTGAGGCCAGCAGGTGAGCCCTGTGCCCTCTGCCCCGAGCCCCACCCGGCCACGCAGATTCGAGATGAAAGAGGAGACGCTGAAGGCGCTGCGCAGGAGGGCGGCGGCCCGCTGGGCACTGGTCCCGCAGCCTCAGGTCCACCCTGCAGGCCTGGCAGCGTCTGGGCGGCTCTGGAGCGCTGCCTGCCCCCCCCACCCCCAAACCCCAGGCCGGGGGTGCAGTGCTCACTGCTGTGGTTGGACTGGAAGGGCTGGGGTACGGGAGACGCGCAAGCCGATGAGTGAGGGACACAGACGGGTGGGGATGTCCTCTGAACTCGGAGCGAGGCCTTAAAGACACTTCCAAGGGGAGTCCAGATCGCCCAGACCAAGTGAGCAAGCAGAGAGGGAAGAACACCCAGTCTGGACTCAAACCGCGACCTAAACGGGGAAATGAAAGCGCGTGGACGCATCCCCGGGTCATGGCTGAGTGGACATGAGGACGTGGCAGCAGCTCCCTGCTTGAGGTGGGCAACCCGACGGGTAACTGGCATCCTCACTGCTAGCTGAGAGCACGCAAGTGTTCAGGGTCTGATGCTGAAGTGGGTGGGAAAAACCCAGGCGTCAGAGCTGGGCCCCGGAGTCTGCACTTCCATGTTGCAACTAGAAGGAAAGTGCAAGGAGTTAGGGGGTGTAAGGGGGCGGTGCACAGACTGCATGCCTGAAATGCTGGCTCCTCGCCTCAGCACAGCGCCCAGGGCCTGTGGGCAAGGAGGCGACTGCTCAGCTTCAGCCTCTGCGGCCGGGTGGAGAGGTCCTGCCATCTCCCTTGTGGGCCTGCTGTGGAGCCGGGCTGGGCAAGTGGC
Source organism: Hydropotes inermis (assembly GCA_020226075.1). NCBI lineage: Eukaryota > Metazoa > Chordata > Mammalia > Artiodactyla > Cervidae > Hydropotes > Hydropotes inermis. The sequence continues at coordinate 47,586,047 of CM035296.1, read as the reverse complement.
GGGCAGGGTCTGCACGGGGGTTCTTTGGGGCCCGGAAGTTGTGGTGGGCTTTTAGCCGCAGCTTCCAGAGAGGAGTGTCCAGAAAGGGGGCGACTGACCCAGAGGGACTCTTGGAAATAAAGCTGATCCAGAAGTTTACAGGAGACCTGTAGACCAGGACCTTTGCAACACCAGTAACAATTCGGGATTTGTTCTGAGTTCTCAGAGGGTGTCCCCCGCCCGGGTCCTTGGACTCTTGTTCAATAGAAGTGGATGGGAGGCTGGAGGAGAAATCCAGGCAAAGCTTCACAGGGGCTCGGCAGCGCCAGGCAGCCAAGGCAAGAAACAGGTGCCCTGGGAGCTCCCTGGGGAGGGCGGGCTGGCCCCTTAAATGGGGTGAGCGTGGGGGCAGACTGGAGGGTGGCTTGGGTGGTCTGCGCGCCCCTCGCTGGTACAGTGTGCAGGGACCATGTACAGGACCCTGCCTTTGCTCCCAGCACCTCAGAAGTGGCCTTTTTGTATCTTGTTGTTCATAATCTGCTCAGCTGGCGTGCCTGCAGTTATTTTTAGTCCCGGCCTTTCAGTATCTTTGCATTTTCTTGCTAGAGATGTTTGTCCAGGTGCACGCACTGCCGCAGCAGGTCCCAGGGCCCAGACTGTCTCGAGCACCTAGCATAGTTTGGACAGCAGAGTGCGTGGAGGCTTCCTAGGGTGTGTTTGTGTTGGTCGCTCAGTCGTGTCCAATTCTTTGCGACCCCATGGGATGTTGCCCGCCAGGCTCCTCTGTCCATGTGATCTTCCAGGCAAGAATACTGGAGTGGGTTGCCATTTCCTTCTCCAGGGGATCTCCCCTACCCAGGGCTCGAACCTGGGTCTCCTGCATTGCAGGCAGATGCTTTACCATCTGAGCCACCAGGGAAGCCTTCTTAGGGGGTCTGGTTAAATACATTATGAATGTAGTTGACCTTCCAAGCTAAGGTCACCTTTCTTTTTCTAAAAAAAAAAAAAGCCAAAAAACAAAAAACATGATGGTAAAACACATGAATTTCCCTTTTATCCATTCTGAAGTATAAGGTCTGTGGCATCACATCCATTCACGCTGTTTTGCAGCCATCATACCATCCATGCACAGGACTCCTCATCTTGCAGATCTGAAACTCTGCCCCATCAGACACTAACTCCCCCGTTCCACCCCCGGGTCCCTGGCCCCCACCCTTCTACTTTCCGCATCCCCGAGGGTCCTCTTGTGAGTGGGATCATCTAGTATTTGTCCTTTTGTGTCTGGCTTATCTCATTGAGCAGTGTCCTCAGGTTCCTCATATTGTAGCCTCTGGCAGAATTTCCTCCATTTCTAAGGCAGAGTCCCCACTCTGAGTGGGTTCCCAGATGTTCAGATGAGGGTTTTTCATGGAACCAGGTCGGCGGGGAGAAGCCTGTGGACTGTAGTCCTCCCCTTTCGTCTGTACGGTTGCCCTTTGTCAGCTCGTCTCTCTCCCTGTCTGTGTACCAGCCTCTGAACCTTCTCTGCTCTGTGTCCCCAGCTGTGTTCTCCAGGCGGACCCCAACGTCTCATCACCCGGCACTTTCCCCCACCCCTGCCCAGGCCTCCCACCTGGTCCATCTGACGCCTCCTCATCCTCCTGCATGGTGCTGCCTCTTCCAGGAAGTCCTCCTGAAGGCTCCATCTGCACTGGACCAACTCAACTCAACTTTACTTCTAGCCCAGCCATTACTGTGCTGCACTGTAGTGATTTGCTTTTCCATTCCTTTCGTTAAAAAGAGCTTTGTCTTCATTTTCTTTTGTTCCCCTGGTGCCTGGTACACAGTCGTCACTCAATAATTTGTAGGATAAACATATGCATGGGTAATTGAAAAGCTGGGAACTCATCTTCTGAATAAACCAGGCACCATCATTAGGATCAATGGACTTAATTATTGCATTTTATGGACTGAGATGGAGACCTTTTTGGTGGAGATGTGATCAAGTTTGGGGCAAATAGGGAAGGGGCCGGTACTGTTTAGATCTGGTTCTGGGCAGAGGCAGTGGAAAAGGTGCCGTGGAAGGCCTCCTGCTCTCTGAGTCTATACAGACTTGTCTGTAAATACCTGTATAGACACATAGACGCTCAGGCTATTCCAGGATCGATTCGGAAAGTGCTCAGATTGCAGGGCACAGCTCCACCTCTGCCGGTGGGCGTGCGCGCTCCCTGGGCCCCTTGGTGGTCTCCATCTCCTGCCCGGGAGAGTAACCAGGTGTCCGGCAGCGCGGACGCCCGCGCCCCGCACTGTGAGCAGGTCCATTCACCCGGGCGCGAGGCCGTGCACACGGCCGCGCTCCGGAAGCTGAGCCTCGCGGTGGAGGGGCGCCGCCCTCCCCGCGCCGCGCGGACGGGCTGGGCAGCCGGGGGCGGGGCGCGCACTCAAGGGCATCTTTGTGCCCCCAGCACTCGGGGCGGGCCTGGAGCACAGATGGCCTCAGTCAATGTTTGCCGAGTGAGCCCATGAAGGGGCGTTTTGTCGCTGGATCTTTTCATTTTTCCCTTGGCTTGCTCCCCGCTCTCCTTGAAATAACAGCTGCTTTCACGGGCCGAGGCCTTCGTTCTGGGGCCGCTGGACTCGTCTTCAGGGCCGGGAAGGAAAGAGCAGGAAGGTGCCCGCCCGGCAGCCTCGGTCTGTGCGGTGCGGCCCTGCGCTCCGGGGGCTCGGGGC
>CM035296.1:47570053-47582959 GCA_020226075.1 Hydropotes inermis | reverse complement strand
CACGGTTCGTCCAGAGGCAGGGACAAGGCCTGCTCCATGCAAGGGTGGAAGTGGGGCTCCTGCTGGGCCCGGGGTGGAGGCGAAGTGAGGGGGGCAGCGGTCTGCAGCAGAGGCTGAGCAGGTTAACCTCTGCGTAGGGTGGGGCTGGGTTGAAGTGTAATTGGTAAAGAAACTGAACAGACATTTTAAAAGCAGTTACAGATGGATGGATCTTTCCATGGTAACAGGGACGGCTCAGCTTGCTTCTGCTCACTGGAAGGTCTGTCTTCCTCTGGAGCACGCTGGTAGGGTCATCTTGTTCTCCTTTCTGCCAGAGCCTGATGACGTCAGAACCTGGGCAGGGCTTTTCTCTTGTGCCAGTGTGAGGAACGCTCTGGGACAGTTGGTGCCAGCAAAAATATTTTGTCTGCACTTGTGGAGAGAGAGTGGGGGAGCTGGCGTGAGGAACAGGGGAGAGTTGGATGCACTGGGAATGCTAGCCTTTGGGGGCTTCAAGGACTGATGGGGGCTTCCCTGGTGGCTCAGGTGGCACAGTCTGCCTGCAATGCAGGAGACTCGGGTTCAGTCCCTGGGTTGGGAAGATCCCCTGGAGAAGGAAATAGCAACCCATTTCGGTATTCTTGCCTGGACAATCCCATGGACAGAGAAGCCTGGAGGGCTACTGTCCATGGGGTTCAAAAAGACTTGGGCATGACTGAGCAACTAACACACACATACCCCAAGGACTGATGGGAAATTAAAAAAAAATTAGGCATAGCTCTGAGAGCCCCAAGGAAGATGGACATTTTAGAAGTCTTCCCTGAAAGCAGACTCCTCACATTAGGTAGTTTTGGTTGGAGCATCTAATCCTCTTATTTTAAAAATGAGGGAAGATGAGAGCTGCTTAAAGGACTCACTCTGCTATTCTGAGAATAGATGTCTGGCCAGGGGCTGAGATGAGGGTGGAGGCCGTGGGGTGGGGGAGCCATTTAGGTTAGTGTCTGCACCCAGATGGGGGCGATGGGCAGAGGCAGCGGGGAGATGCCTGAATGCCTAAGAATCAGGGGCCATGTTTCAAACTGGGAGCCTGGAGGGGCTGGCTTGCGGGGGGACCCCTGGGAAATGAGAGATTTCTAGGCACGTTCGGATGGAAAGGCTGGGTGGGTAGCCGACCTTATAGGGTGGAAGCTCAAGAAGGGGGCTGTGTCCCCAGACACAAACTGGGGGGAGGTCAGTGTGGGCTGTGGTGTGGGGTCACCTGGAAAGGAGAGCAGCTCGGGGAGCAAGTGGGCCCTGGAGCTGGGGAGCCTGGGACCACCGTGACCCAGAACCTGGGGGGACCCCAAGAAGGGGCGGGAGGGAGGAGACATTCTGGAAGCCACAGCAGCCGCGGGAGGGGAGAGGCTGTATCAGGCTATGGCTCTGACTCCTGAGGTCTTTGCTGGTGTCAGTGGGGCCTGCTCCCGCTCAGGCGCGGGAAGACAGCAGATGGGGTGAGTTCAGGAAGGAAAGGGTGAGGAACGGCAGACATGTCGTGGGGGCTGCTCACAGTCAATGGGGAGACAGAGATTTGTTTAAAGATGCATCTGTATGCCCACAGGAGTAGGCTAGTAGGGAGGATTGAAGATGCAGGAGAGAGAGAGGTACGACCGCTGGGCGCTGCCGTGGACATGAGACGGGCCCGTGAGTTGAGGGAGTGGGCTTGATCCCAGGATGGAGTGGATGTAATGGTTCAATTGGAGGTTTCTCAGGTTGGGTTGGGCGGGGCGCTGGACAGATCTGGGGCAGGGCATGGATTATCGAATACTCTCTGGGTTAGAAAACGAATGGTTTAACCATTTGGGCCACGCCTCCTGACCCAGGGCCCTGGAAAATCTGGACGACACCGGTTGTGGTCACTCTTGATAAATCGTGCCGTTCTGTTGCGGCAGAAGGAACAGTGGTGCTCATCCAACACTCCATCTGCTCCCCATCCTGGAACCCCTCCACGCCCAGCCACAGTAATGGGTGGCTATCTGCGGTGAATGGGCTATAAGAGGGTGTGATGCGTCACTTCTGGGTCGGGGCACTGAAGGGCTGGACCCAGCACTGCAGCTGTGACCCGAGGTGGCACCTGGAGCCCAGTACCCCCACCGCCCCACCTCCTATCCCCGTGTCCAAGCTGGAAATACATCATGAGCTGAAGACAAGAGTTGGTTTCCTCACAGCACTGCTGTTTCAGGGTTAAAATATTACCATCACATAACCTGGTCTATTACTAACCCGATACCACTTGACCAACCAGGGCATATAGCAGAGTTTGGGTTTGACTTTGGATTAAAGGCCCAAGGATCTTGTGAGAAACTCTGGTGATGCTGCAGACATCCTGGAAGTTCTTGTGACTCACTGACTGTGCCGTGAACACGCCGCACGTGTGCCTGGGGGGCAGCTGCATCTCCAGGTGGGGCCCATCACGAACCTTGGACTCATCTTTCCTCACCTGGGAGGAAGCTGATAGGTGTCCTCCCCAGGGGCGGTTCTCTTTTCCATCACCTAAAGCCTGTAGTTCTTGGTTGCTAATGAAATTCACACCAGACCGAGGCTCACAACGCAGACAGAGAGGAGAGGGATGAGTTGAAACACCGGGCTGCCCCTCTTCAAGCCCACAGCTGGCGGGCTGATCTCTCCTGAAGCCTCTTCCTACTGCTGCCTTTGCAGCCTGGGAACCCGGACCTGCTTTTTCACCTGAGTGTTCTAAAATTGCACAGTTTAGAGAAAAGGCTGACCCTGAGTTGAGGGTAGGATCCAGGCCCTCGCTTCACTCTGCAAAGCCAAGGCGGCTCTGCACGGAGCCCGCCTCCTTCCCACCTGCCACCCCGCGGCCCCCTGCGGAATTACAGGCTCCTGCCTGTCCTGGAGGGGAAGGATCCTATTACCCGTCGGCATGCTTATCTGATCTTCACAGGGTACCAGCCCTGGAAGGCGCCTTGCGGATGACCTAAGCCAGTCTTCTCATTTCCAGCTAAGGTAACAGAGGCCCAGCGCAGGGACACAGCGCTAGTGAGAGCTGAGCCAGGCCAGGAGCCTGCAGCCCCGGGAGGTCCCCGTCTGTTCCTCCGGCTCCTCAACCCCCCCACCACTCAGCCCATCTTCCCTGCGCCTCTGACGTGCAGGGCCCCAAGGTGAGGGGCCCCGGAGCTCCCCGAGGAGCTTCCCGAGAAGGAAGGCGGGCAGGAAAAAGGCCATCGCGCCAACGATTGCTCGGTGCGAGGTAAAAAGGCAGGCCAGGAGAGGCTCCCCGCCTCTGCTGTGGGCGGGGTCGGGCAAGCCTCCGGGCTTCTCCTGCGGGGAGGGCAGGGCGGGCAGGGGTGCACGCGGCAGGCGGTGGGGGCGGGGGCGGGCCTCCCGCGGGGCTCACTGTCAGCCGAGCGTCGCTCAGGAATGAAAACGGCCCCCGCAGTTGTTCTGCGCTGGGCTGAAATGGCCTGGCCTTTCCGCAGCTGCTTCTGTCAGTCACTGGGTGTGGGCTGCCCGGGGAGGGGGTGCAGACCCCAAGGAGTCACAGCGGGAGGCTGGCTGCGCTGGGCAGTTCCAGCAGCTGGGATAGCCAGTCCTTTCTTGAAGGGAGTCTGGGCAGCACATCTCAGAGGCCACCACAGTGTTTGCAGGACTGGCGTGGTCGATGGGGTGGGTTCCCCAGGACATGGAGGACAGGGTCAGAGCACGGGGGAGAGATCAACCTCGGACACAGGGAGGGGGCATCTCTGCTTAATGAGGGGGAGAAGGAGGTAAGAATGAGGCCACACAAAGGTATGAGTTTGAGTAGAGAGACAAGGTGTTGGGGAAACTGAGCCTGACAACCTCGATTTTCTTTCTAAGTGCGGAAGCTGGGTCATCTGCTGAGCTTGGGCTTAGTGGGGTTAGGGCTTGAGGGGGAGAGTCCTCAAGGTAAATGAGAGGGTGCAATCCCGGGGGCTGCAGGGCAGTGTGTTGAGGGGCAGCTGCTGATGGGGTGGCTAGAGGTTGTAAGCCCTGCCTGCTGGGTCATGTGACTTCCCTGGTGGTTATCTGAGCCCAGTGGGAGAGCAGAGAGGAGCAATTTCCCACCTGTGCTGGGGCGGGACTGGGGAGGAGGCGGGAAACAGGGAGTTAGCTAGTTGCCTTAGGTTCCCAGACAGCTCTTCAGGATTCTTTAGAGAGAAACTCTTGATTTGAAAATGGCATTTGTCTTCTAAGGGGACTAGGCATTAAGAGGGTATTAGGAGTTAATGTGTGGGCGACATCACCTGCTGTGTCAGTCCAGTTTATTGATTTATTTTTTCATGGATCACACTTGGTATTTTGTTGTGAAATCCTGGTCTCATTAAAGGTCACAGACTTTCTCCTCTGTCTTCTGCAAGTCTGACAGTTTTAGGGTTCCCATTCATGTCTCTGAACCATTTTCACTTCACTTTGTGTATGATGTAGAGTGTAAACTGAAGTTCATTAATAATTAAGGAATGCCAAATAAAATCACATTGAGATACTCCTTAGGCTGGATAAATGAAAAAGACTGGGAACATGCAGTGGTACAGTCACTGTGGAAACAGCTTGTCAGGTTCTTAAGAAGTTACACATGGTACAACCATTCTGCTCCAGGTCTTTAACTACAGGAAATGAAAGCATATGTTCACACAGAGACTTACTCATTCACACGTGTTTGCAGCAGCTTGACTGCAATATCCCCAAACTGAAAACCGCCCAAGTGGACACCATTTCGTGAGGGCTAAACACACAGTGATGTGTCCAGCCAGTGGAACCCTCATCATCAACACAAAGGAAGGAACAACCGACTCATGCAACAACCTGCATGAATCTCAATATAACTGTGAGGAGAGAAAAGGCAGACAAAAAGTTGTACACACTGTACTTTCCATTTACATAAAACTCTAGAAATGCAAACTACTCTGTGACTGAGTGCAGCACAGTGTCTGGGGTGGGTTGGGGAGGAAGGGTTCCCAGGCGCTTGAGGAAGCCTCTGGGGGTGATGGACATGTGCCCTCTTGATTGTGGTGATGATTTTTATGAGTTACACGTGTCACAGCTTCAGTCTATATACTTTGATCAGCGCAGTTACTGTAGTTTATTTCTTAATAAAGCTGTTAATCTATTATAATATTGACCTGAAAATTATAAATTGAATCATTAATTAGCGAACTGAGCAAACTTATTAACAATACTTACCTTCTTAACTGTCAGTTTAATTTAGACCTATTAGAGATTTAAAAGGCAGAACTGATAGCTCTGTCCTTAAACCCAAGATAGTTGCAACAGAATCTGACAAGAATGGGCGCTGTGTGCTTTTACTACAAAGACACTCTCAACACACTGCGGGGTCCCTGTGTCAACTCTGAAGGCCCCAGAGTGACTCAAGTCAAGCTCCCCAGCAGGGCTGACAGTGGCCCCCTCTGAGCGGCAGACGGGGAGACTGAGTCTCAGGGGCTGAACCATTAGCCGAGGCCCACCCTCGTACAGGGGCCAGCTCTGGGGTCTTGGACCAAAGGCGCGCCAGCCCACGCCCCTAACTCAATCCACGCAGCTCTTCTGAGAGCCCCCCAGCATCACTGCCATTCTCACGGGCCTCCAGCAGTTACGGCGCTGCTGGCAGCAGGAGGGTTTTAGAAAGTGTAACCCAGCTCGCGGGACACAGGCGGCCGCGCTGAGCGCTTGTGGCACCGACTAAACAGCGCGGGATTATGCGTCTACACCCGGGAAGGTGCTCCTGCGAGTCTACACTTCGCCCAATGGAAACACCGCCCCGCCCCGCCCCGTCCCGCCCAGTCCCGGGCCCCGCCCTTCAACGTCCCACCTAGGCTCCGCCTTCACCGAAGGGCCCCGCCCACTCACCGGGCCCGCTCCGCCCACTTCCGGCCCCGCCCCTAAACTTCCCACTCAGGCCCCGCCTCTCCGGAAGGTCCCGCCCACTCGGCCTCTCGGCGCTTTCCTGCTCGCGTCTGGTAGTGGCGGCGGCGGGCGGACGGGCGCCGACGGGCTCCGGGCGGATGGAGCGGCCGGCGGCCGCCGCGGGTGGGGACGTGTCCGTGCACAACTTCAGCGCGAGGCTGTGGGAGCAGCTCGTTCACTTCCACGTGATGCGGCTGACGGACTCGCTCTTCCTCTGGGTGGGGGCCACGCCGCACCTGCGCAACCTCGCCGTGGCCATCTGCACGCGCTACGTGAGTGGGCGGGGCGGGGCGCTGGGGTCCCGGCGGGGGCGGGGCGGGGGAGGGAGGGGATGAGGGAGGGGGGGGGGCGCGGGGGTCCCGGCGGGGGCGGGGCGGGGCGGGGGAGGGGCCGGGTCTGCTGGGGCTGCGCCGCCCACCCGGGGGTCTCTGTCCCGCCGCGCTGCTGGTTCCCTCCCCCGGTCTCTGGTTGGAGTGTCGGGGTCCCCGCGGGACCTCTGCTGTCCGCTCTCACCCTCCCTGTGCCGGGGCTGGCGTGTCCCCCCCTTTTTCCTGCCGGTTCCTCGCTGACCGCGTTAGTTTTCGTTTCCAGCACGGACCTGTCTCCCGCTCTTTCGCTCTGCTGTCCCATCGGGGGTGTAATTGGTGTCCTGTTGGGCTCTCCAGACCCCGGCCGCTCCTCCAGGGCCCCCCCTCCCGCGGAACCCAGCCACTTCTCACCTCCCTCACCTGTCACCTGGGCCCCGCGCCATCGCTCCCCCCGGCCGAGGTCCGCTTTGCCACCTACGGGTGTGTCAGAGCCGCTGTATCCAACGGCCGCAGACTGCGGGGCTGAGACCAGCAGAGAGGGCGGAATTGAGGCATCCGCGGGCTGCTGCTTCCCGTTTCCGGGCTTGCGGTGCTGCTGACACCTCGGGGCCCCTTGTCTGGCAGCTTCCTCATCCCAGTCCTGCTCCAGTGTCCCAGGCCGCCTCTGTGCATCTCAGTCTGTCCCCTTCTTCCCAAAACACCAGTCCTATTAGCGGAAGGGTCCGCCTTACTTTGCTTATGTCTCAACTACATCTGCAGAGACCCTGTTTCCAAATAAAGTCACCTTCGCAGGTGCTAGGGTCAGAACGCTAGGACCTAGACATTCCTCTTGGAGGACGTGGCTCAGCCTGGTGCTGACAGCATCAGCCTTGTCATCCCTGCACTCAGACCCTCAAGAGATCAGAGCCTGCGTGGACTTCAGGCCCTTTAACTGCTGGGGCACCCCCGCTTCTCTGACTTTGCACACACTTGCCCCTCTGGGCTGCTCCAGCCCTTCACGGGGCAGGCCTGTCTGCTCCCAGGAGAGGCTGCAGAACTGGGCAACACAGGCCCACTGCAGGGGAGGCTGGCCTGTGACTGGAAGGGGGGGCTGCGGGACCCTGGGTGCCCAGGTGATCCAGGAGGCTGGACCTCACAGAAGAATCAGTACCGCTCTCTGTTTTCCTTGCAGGACTCCATCCCCCTGTCCACTGCCCTCCTTGGAGACGCGTCTGACACCATGTCCACTGGCCTTGCCCAGCGCTTAGGTAGGTTCTGCAGCTCAGCTGCCGGAGCGCCCGGGTGGGGCTGCTCAGTGAAGCGGGGAGGTGAGTCAATGTAGGAGGGAAGGTCTCTGTCTGGGAGGTGAACCCCCTGGTCCCTGCAGGAAGCCCAGGTCTTGCACGCTGGTCTCAGGAGGTCGTACCAGCACTCTCTCTGGGGGCCTGCTCCCCTCGGGCTCCAGTGGTCTTGGCTGCCTCCAAGCCAATGAGTGACAGGTGATTTTGCTCCTCGTCCTCTTGGGAGGCGAGGGTGAGTGACGCCCACGGCGCCCAGTGGCAGCGGCTCCAGGTAGCATCCGGGGTCTGCCCTTCACTGCACGTGATGCTGCTCAGAGCTGGAAGGGAGACGGCCTGGCCTGAGGGTGGTGTGGAGGGGGAGTCAAGCAGGGGCCGAGGTTGGGGGCTGCAGCCTCTACTGCACCCTGAGCACCCGTCCCGCAGATGCCTCACCAGTTCAGGTGAGGATGCCCATGGCTGGTGTGTGTGACTGCCCGGTGGTCCCCGGTGCCTGGGCACCTCGATGGGCAGAGCAGCCTCACCCCTGTCTGGCCTGAGTGTCCCGGCCACATGCGGAGCCCGGCGTCCTGGCCGGGGTGCGTTGGTGGGGCCCCTGCCGTGGTTTTGAGGCGCTCTCTGTGGTTGTGTTCACAGTTCTGTCAGCCTGGTCCCTGGGGAGTGGGCATGTCTGTGGTGGTCGCTCTGGGACGCCCCTCGGTCACACGGATTCCGGGCACTGCCGGCTTTCTAGGGGCGGGGGTGTCACGGGGCCCACAGGCCGCGCCAGACGGGGTGGAGACCACAGGGCCGGCGGCCACGTCTCAGGAGCGGCCACCATGCTAATGCTTTAGGCTGAAGTTCCAGGAACCCGAGTGGTAAGTCAGCTTGGTAATATCTCATTAGGAAGCGATTTTGATTCTACAGAATAGCAGCAAGAGAGAGAGAGAGTCTTCCTGCCCAGCTTTTTTCACCTGGCTTCCCAGGTGCCGCCATTCCTTCTCTGCCTTTGCTAGAGTTGGTGGTTTTTAGTGAAAATAGGTTGGAAGCCTGATGCCCTTTCGTTTCACTGTGTGTTTGCCTGCGTTTCAGGGTAACCGCCTCACCCCAGCAGGCAGAACCCATGTGCTGGGCCTGGGGGAGGAGGGCGGGAGCCTGCTGGTGTGTGGAGCTGGGACTGGGGGGTCCCCGAGTGTGGACAGAGTCCGGGAGAGGAGGCGGCAGGAGCTCGTTTGAGGAGAAAGAATGAGCTGGCTCTTCAGTGAAGGGAGGCCAGCTCCCAGTGTCCTCGGGGCGAGGCCTGGAAGCAGTCTAAGCAAAACCAGCGTTCTTTTTATTTCTTTTTTGCATTTTGTGCAAATGTTGGGGCTTTTTGAAATTAGCATTTTTCTTTCACGTGGTTTACATCAGTTTACAAACAACGTAATCTGAAACAGAACACAGACGTTCCCTGTAACTGAGGTCAGATGTGATGGAGGCTCCCACCTGCCCATGCCTGCAAACCTGGTGGCTGTTGGCCACCACCCAGCAGGGTCGGGCGCGCATGGTGAGATGCCAGCACTGCCCCCCCGCCCCCCTGGGGGGGCGGGTCACATGGCTGCTGAGATCGCATCGGGCTGGCCTGTGACGCCCTGCTGCGTCATCCTCTGGACCTGGGGTCTGGACCCTGCAGTGGAAGTTGTGTTATTAACTGTTGTCGGTTGTCTGGACGGTGCTGAGGAGACGGGTGTCCCGAGACCATCTCGTGTGGGAGAGCTGAGCGCCCTGGGGCTTCCCGTGGACGGGGACCCCTTGCTCCATGCGGCTCTGGAGGGCAGAGGGGCTGCTGGGTGGACGAGCAGGTGGGCTTGGGTCTTGGCTCGTGGAGGGATGGGGGTCAGCAGCCCACGGGGTCGGGGACTTTCTGCCACTGAACGTGGAGCCTGTGTGATGCGAGGGGCCCAGCTTCCCCTGTGCCCACTCTTTTCCTCTGACGGTGGGACTCGCCGTCTCTGTGGCCTGCAGGGAGGAGCGCTTTGCCCCTGCCCCTGGGGGGTGGGACCGGGTGAGGGGGCTGGTACCCACCGCTTGTCCTCAGGACCTGTCCTGCCTTCAGGTGCTGGGTGTGCAGCTGAGGCGGTTTTCCCGGTTGGAGCCGCTCCCACCAGCCCTAGGTGGGTCTGTAGAAAGGGGCTCAGCCGTGTGTTCAGCATTCAGTTGAAAACCATACCTTGTGTGCGTGTGTGTGTGTGCTTGCGTTTGCACATACATTCATGTAGGAGTGTCAGCTCCTCTGGGAGGAGGGTGGTGGGGCTGGGGGAGAGGGTGGTACTGGAGGACCTTAATACTTCAAATCTGTGGACATCATCTTGTGGTTTGAAGAAGCGCAGCAACCAGCCAGCCCTGTGTGTAGCGCGGTGGGTCGCAGATACCGCGATCTGTGAACAGACTCCGGGGGGTCTGGGGGTGCACCTCACCTGGTGCTGGTGCCGTGGCTCTCAGAACTGCTCTTCCGGATGAGCAGTGGGTCCAGCGACTGGTCTGCTTTGCAGCAGCTGCCTGTGATGTCGTTGGAGTCAGAGCTTGCTTCGCTCTCAAAAAGCCTGCCTTTTCCAGGCCTTTCTCCACCGTGGGCAGGCGTGGGGTCACACGCGTCCCTGTGGTCTCTCTCTTCCAGCCAGGAAGACCAGCAAGCAGGTCTTCGTCAGCTATAACCTTCCAAACACCAGCAGCAGCTTCGAGTTGCTGGTAGAAAACCGGATCAAGGAGGAGATGCAGGCCTTCCCGGAGAAGTTCTAGCTGGAGAGGCCCAGGCACGGGGCGCTTGAATAAACGGACTGGATCCCACCGCTGCAGCAGGTTTAGGTGTTCGCCTTTGTTAAAGGGCCAGTCTCCTCCCTCCAGTCGCTGGGGTAGGGTCCCAGGGCTGCGCCTGAGGGTCCAGGGAGGAGGGGTCCAGTAGGACGTGTGAGGATGGGGAGGCCGCCCCGGTCCCCTAGAGGGCGTGGGCCACGACTGTCAGGCCGTCCTGCCGGCTCCATCCCCGAGGTCTCGCTCCGCTGGGCCCTGTCCCCTCACCTGGGAGGTGGGAGCCATCTCCTGGGGCTGGGTTATCACCAGAAACGCTCTGCAAACCCTGGATGCCGGTGTCCCTAGGAACTGGGTTCTGGGTTTACCTGCTTCGCTGAGCGGATCCCAGCGGCAGCCCCTCCCCTTGCTTCCCGCCAGCCCGTCTTTCCTTCTGTCTCTCCTCTCCCCTGCACGCCCCGGGCCCCTCCTGCCTGCATCTTAACCCCAGCCTTTTCCTGCCGCTCGCAGTGGCGTCAGTCTCTCTGGGACACGTGCTGCTTTCCAGAAGCCAGTGTTGCTGGGTCAGCAGCTCCTCACTTGGCTTCCGGTCGCGTCCCTGGGGAGTTTTTACAGCTTCTTCCCCAGAGTCAGGCGGCCCCTGCTTTGTGGGGCCGGAGAGCACCCCATGTGCTTCTCAGCATAGCCAAGGCGGGGACTGGACTCTGATGCTTGGGGTCCACGTGGGCCCCTTCTGTCCCGGGAGGCAGTGGTTCGGGACCCTGGAGCGCGTTTCACGTGGTGGCAGGTATCACGTTGGGCCGGTGCCTGCAGCTGGGCTGGGACGCTCGGCTGGGATGAAAGGCCCTTCCGGGAACTGGGTCCTGGGCTAAGCCGCTAACCTGTGAGCCCCGGCCCGTCATGGCTTGGAGGTACGGAGGGCACCTCTCTAGGAGGGAGGAATAGGTAACAAAATCAGGGCTATGGAGAGGAGAGTTTGGTATAAATACTTTATTAAAGAAATATTGCTTTCTTGTTAAAAAAAAAAACACTACATTAAAGAGAGCCTGGGCACTCAGTCTTCCGACAGTCACAGTGTGAGAATCGTCCCCTCCCTGGGAGGCTCCAGGCCCCGGTGAGGTCAGCAGGACGGCCGCACACCAGCGGGGCGAGCTCGGAAACCTGCCACCCCTCCTCAGGGGTCTGAGCGGGGCACTGAGCAGGCAGTGGGCAGTCACCCCACCCTGCCTCTGCCCGCCCGGAAGACTAGGACCTGCTGGCCAGGAGCCCCCCCCTCCCGGCCTGGGGCAGGGCGGGGGCTGGGGTCACGCGGGCGCTGAAACAGGGACACAGTGAGACTTGAACGCACAGAGTTTATTCCTTGTAGCCAGTGGTCGTGAAATGCCCTGCAGGGGATCCCATCGGATGAGGTAGGGAAGACATTCCAGAGGAGGTTTGTTAATGGGGCAACATCTTTATTTCTGTACATGTACACACACATCTCCCCCAGGATACAACAGCCGTGACGGCATGCAGGCGGCACGGAAGGCCAGGTCAGGGCTGGGTGCAGCTCTGCCGCCAGCAGGCACTCCAGGGGTCCCGTCCGGAAGCTTCTGGGTTGCCGCCACCAGGCAAGGAGGTAGCCTCAGTGAGGCGGGCGCGCTGTGTCCCCCTGGCCCGGGGCTGCATCCTGGCCAGGGTCCCCACGGTCTCGTGGCCCGTCGGCCCCTCCGTTTGGCTCTAGGAGGTGGTACCAGGGACAGTACTTACTCTGTGAGGCCTCATTCTTGCTGTTCTGTGGTCAGACCAGCTCACCAGCCCCTTCCCTAGTCGCCAGTGATTACGCTCTTAGAAAATGAGATATTTAAACCGTTTTACTCTGTTTCGGGTGCTAATATGCGGGATATTAGGTGAGTTGTTACTGGTTTCTGGAAAAGAACAGAAAGCAGAAGGGTTGCCTGTGTGCCTGACTTGTTGGAAGGGGGGGTCCCAGCTCCCTGGGGTCGGGGCAGGGGGTGCAGGGTGGCGCCAGGCCTCGCAGGCGGGCGGTCAGGTGCCTGAGCAGCGTCTCCCTGCTGAGCGTGGAGGACACGGGCCGGGGGTCCACGCCTGACTGGGGCCTGGCCAAGCAGGCGGGGCGCTGCTGCCTTGCCCATGCGGGCGGGGGCTTGGGGGCTCGGCCTGCGGGAGGCTTTTCTGCTTTGGCCCCGCTTCTCAGCCGTTGCTCACTGAAGCCGTGAGCCCGGGCTGCCGGGCAGTGCTGCTCTCATGCCCGCAGGAGCCCAGCCTCGGCCAGCGTCTCGTCTAGTCCAGGAGCCAGGCCTGACCATGACGGGACAGTGCTGACCCCACAGGACCGGTGTCTACCGCGGTCACCTAAGACGAACAGTCTTCCCAGAGGTGCAGGCCACACCCTGCGGCTTCACGCGTTCCCTGGAGGCCTACACCACCAGCCGGAGGCCACGCAGCGCCTGGGGTCTGGTGAGTGGGCTGGTCTGGGGTCGCACGTGCAGGCACGCCTGGCAGGTGGGGCCCGGGTACCCTGCTTGCTGCCCCGGCCCCCACACTGCAGGCCTGTCCTGGACCGGGGGGCCCACGCCCAGCATGTGAGCAGGGCTGAGGCACCTCCTGGTTTGGCAGACAGGCCTGGAGGTTAAGGTGAGTGTGACCCGCCC
>CM035296.1:47542877-47569653 GCA_020226075.1 Hydropotes inermis | reverse complement strand
AGGCGCCGGCTGCTGGGGAGCGCGGCGGGCGGACCTGCGCTGGAGACCGCGGCGAGGCCGCCGCGCACCGCGTATGCCTTCCGGAGAAGTGGTGACGCTTTTCCCCGAAAGAGCATCCGGATCAAGTATAAAAGGGTGATCTCGAAGGAGACGAAGCTGGTTTTAATGACATTGTGAGCGGCTTTTCCCAGCAGAGCGGAAGCTCTTCCCTTACAGCGTAGACCTTTACAAACCATCACAGAGCCTCCAGTGAACCCTAACCGCCCACGTCTCAGTCTGAGGAGAGCGCAGCCCTGGGGATGCTCGGGCGGGGACCCCGCGGAGCCGGGCTGCTCGGCCCGGTCCAGCGGCGGCGGGTCCTTCCCGAGGAGGGGGCTCGGTTTTGAGATCCGTGAAGGGAAGGGAATAAAGTGCTTCTTGTAAAAACGACCAAAATAAATACAAACGTTTCATGGCAGAAAAGAAAGTCTCCGCAGGGCCGTCTGCTAGGTCCGCTCCCTCAGACGCGGGCGCTCCTCCAGAGCTTTGCAGGGTCCCCGGGCCCCCAGCCTCCGCGCCCGGCTACATGGGCCGCCCGCCGTTGGCCGTGGCCCCGTCGGGCAGCCCGTCGCCCGCGGCGGCCGCGTCGTGCAGCCCCGAGTAGTCCTTGAGCTCGGCGTGGGTGGGCAGCAGGGGCTGCTCTCCGCGCCGGGGCGGCAGCAGCGGCTGGCGCGTGTAGTGCTCGCCGTCGGGGATGCTCTCGGGCAGGCTCTGGCCGCGGCTCTCCGGCAGCAGCAGGAGGCAGATGATGCAGATGAGCGTACAGCAGGCGAAGATGACGTGGTGCAGGAAGTAGCCCTTCTGGTTGTGCAGCTCGATGATGGGCGCCGTCAGCATGCCGAAGCCCGCGCTGGCCAGCACCAGCCCCAGCCCGCCGCACCTGCGAGGGCGCACGGGTCAGCGCCGGGCCGGGCTCCACCCCTGCCCCGGCCCGGCCCGCGTCCCCGCGTCAGCCCAGGCTTCTTCCTTCACTTTCAAAGGTGACTCTATAATAAACACCACCGTAAGGGGGAAAACCAGCCTCACCTGCCCTACGTGATAGACAGTGTTGAGAAACCAGGTATTACTAGATGACACTGTTGTCCCGAGGCTTGCTTTCCGCTTAGAAGAGAGGAGGGTGGCCACGGATTAACGAAGGCATTAAAAACACATCAAGAGGAAAGCTGCCAAGACAGTGGAGCATAAAGGCCCTGATCTCACCTCCCTGCAAGGCGCCACCAGAATCACAGCTGTCTGCGGAACAACCATTGATGCCAAATAGATCCACAACTAAAGACGCGGAGAAGGGACCATGACAAGATGGGTAGGAGGACCAGGAGCACAGTATAGTCTCAGGACTCCCACCGACCACTGGCCCACATGCTGGAGAACACATTCCAGAGGATCTCCCGCAGAAGTGAGCTCTGAGCCCCAAGCTGGGCTCCCCAGCTTGGGCGTCGTGCACCAGGAAGAAACGCACCGCAACACAATAAAGGCCATATATGACAAACCCAGGCTGCCCAGTGGCCCAGTGGCCAAGAATCTGCCTGTCAGTGCAGGAGATGCAGGTTTGATTCCCCTCCAGGGAAGAGCCCCTGGAGGAGAAGACGGCAGCCCACTCCATCGTTCTCGCCGGGGAAGTCCCATGGACAGAGGACCCTGGGGGCCGCAGTCCACGGGGTCACAGAGACTCAGACCTGACTCAGCGGCTGAGCACGAGCATGGTCACAGACCCAGAGCTGATGTATCGACGGTGAAAAGCTGAAAGCGTCTCCTCTGCGATCAGGAACAAGGACAAGGTGTGTACTCACAATGTTTACTCAGTGTGGTTTTGAATAAAAATCCTAGCCACAGCAATCAGAGAAGAAGAATCCAAATTGGAAAGAAGTAAAACTGTCACTGTTTGCAGATGATGTGATACTATATATAGAAAATCCTAAAGATGCCACCAGAAAACTGCTGGAGCTCATCAGTGAATTCAGTAAAACTGCAAGATGAGAAATTAAAAAACAAGTCTGTTGCATTTCTGTACACTGACAACAAACTGTCAGTAAGAGAAATTAAGGAAACAATCTCATTTACCATCACATCAAAGAGAATAAAATACGTAGGAATAAACCTACCTAAGGAGGTAAAAGACTTGTATTCTGAAAGCTATGATGCTGATGAAAGAAACAGAAGATGACAAAAACAAATAGGAATATACACTGTTTTTGGATTGGGAGAATCACTGTTCTTAAAATCACCACCACACAAGGCAATCTACAGATTGAGTGCAGTCCTTATCAGGATACCCATGACATTTTTCACAGAACTACAACAAATATTTTAGAAACTTATGGAAACACAGCAGACCTGTAATAGCCAAAACAATCTTGAGAAAGCAGAAGAGAGCTGCAGGAATCAAGCTCCCTGACTCCAGACTACACTACACAGCTGGTGCCGGCACAGAAACCGACACGCAGACCAACAGAACAGAATAGGAAGCCCAGAAAGAAACCCGCATGCTTATGGTCAGTTAACCTGTGACAGAGGAGGCAAGAATGTGCAGTGGGGAAAAGACAGTCAAGCAGTCTCTTCTGGAATGTCCGCAGCAGACACCCGGCTTCATAAACACTGGGACGCTGCAGATCAGATCACCCTGGTCCTCCGCAGGAGGGCCTCCGGCCGAGTGAACGCAGCAGAGTGACTATGACGACCCTGCAAAGAGCGGTGTGACTGAGCCACCTGAAGGTGGATAAACGAGAACCTGAAACAGCCGTCTGGTCCTCACGAGTCTGCTCACTCCAGGAAGCCGCAGGGCGCTGCAGGGGGCATGTGCGGTGCTGGGGCTAAAGCACTTGTTCTCAGCTTCTGATGCCAATGAGCCGTCATTTTCTCCAAGACCACCTGGGTGACCTTCCCGTGCCTGAGTCTGGGTGGTGCTGGGGGAGGTGGGCCCACAGGGAGGTGGGTACACAGCCCCCAAGGGGGTCCTGGTCAAGGAGCCGGGCTCCCCTCAGAGTCCAGGTGAACTTGACATGGTAAGATATTAGGTTACTGTTCATGCTAAGTCTCTTCAGTCGTGTCTGACTCTGCAACCCCATGGACTGTAGCCTGCCAGGCTCCTCTCTCCATGGGATTCTCCAGGCCAGAATACTGGAGTGGGCAGACTTTCCCTTCTCCAGGGGATCTTCCCAAACCAGGGATTGAAGCCAGGTCTCCCACATTGCAGGTGGATTCTTTTATCACCTGAGCTACCACTGGCAGACTGGTTCTTTACCACTAGCGCCACCTGGGAGGTCTATCAAATGAAATGTATTTGATTTACGGTAGAACTCTGGACTGGTTTTTAAAAAGTGCCTCTGTGTCTACAAATGCATACATATAAAATGCAATACATGTGTGCATGCATATGTGCTATGCAATATGTCTTTACATATTTTTCCCCACAAAAGCCGTTTTCTGTTGATTTCCTATTAAGGATCCCGTGGAACTAGTAAGATCAGGAACAGCTGTGGCAGAATCTGATATCCCATTTTCGGCTCTTGTGTTTCAGAAATCTCAGTTCAGAGAATGGGGTGATTATGTGGTTGGTTCTGAGGCTCCACCCCGCCCCCACCACCCCAGAATGCTGACTTTGTACATTTTCCGCTTTTCTCTAGCTCGTCAGGAGAGGGCAGCACGCGCTCATGTTTAAGCAGTAGATTTACAGAGAAAGGAAGGCCCAGGGCAGGCTGCCTCCCCCACCTTCAGGAGCACAAAGGTTTAGTGTGCACTGGACATGTTTTACTAGTGATGATGTGATGGCGATGCGTTAGTCCCTCGGTCATGTCCGACTCAGTGACCCCAAGGATTGCAGCCCTCCAGGCTCCTCTGTCCATGGACGTCTCCAAGCAAGAATTCTGGAGTGGGCAGCCTTTCCCTTCTCCAGGGGAATCTTCCTGACCCAGGGATCAGACCCAGGTCTCCTGCATTGCAGGCAGATTCTTTACCATCTGCACCAAAGGGCCCTTATTTTTTACTAGTAATAACACCTAAATTACTTTAACGATAAAAAGGTTGGCATGCAGGCAGATTTCTTACAAGTAGCAAGCTTGAATTAAGTTTTCTGGGATCTTTGGGGGAAGAAAAAGAGAAAACAAAGAATCTTCAAATTATCCTTTTAAAGACATGAACCCAGCATCTTGAACACAGAAAACGAGCCTCCTGTTTTTCGATTCCTCCGTTGTGTTATTTTTACTGCCTTTCTGTGAAGTCAGAGATGAACAAATATTTCTGCCAATCTCTGCATATCATTGCTAGAAACACTCAGGTAGGCATCGCTGATAACACCATGTCCCTGGGATCAGAACCTCCGCGTGCTCTCTGTCCCCACCGGTCCCCGAAGACGGAGCCATCAGGATGAGTCTCTCTCCGGGCGGAGGTGAGCTCCCCTCACTTGCGGCAAAGGGCCCGAGTCTTGGGTCACTTCCCAGGGGAGGCTGTGCTGTAGACATTTATATACAATGTAAGCGGCTGCCCCGCGTGTCTCGAACGTGCAGGCTGGTGCCCGCTCGTGAGGGCAGCCTGGAGCAGTGACACAGGCGGGTTCCATCTGGCGGAAGTGGGGCAGGGGAGGAGCTGGTCAGAGAGAGTAAGGTGCTGGGGGAGGGGGAGGGAGAGGAGCCTGTGAGGAGGTGTCGGCAGGTGATGCTGCTCACTTCAGGTGAAGGAAACACAAGCAGAAATAAATGGGACCAAAAAATAAATAAACGGGACCTAATTAAACTGTCTGAAGTTAAAGGTTTTCAACAGTAAAGGAAACCGTCAACAAAATGAAAAGCCAACCTACTGAATGGGAGACAGTATTTGCAAGTGGTATGACTGATAAGCAGTTAACATCCTAAATACACAAAGAGCTGATATAACTCAACGTCAAAAACAGAAGACCCCGACTGAAACATCGGCAGAACTGAATATGCATTTTTCCAAAGAAGAAGTGCAGATGGCCGAGAGGCACGGGAAAACGCTCCGCATCACCGGTCATCAGGGAAAAGCAGATCAGAACCACAGCGAGTTACCGCCTCACCCCTGCCAAAATGGCCATCATCAAAAAGAACACAACCTCCCCCCCACGCCCACGCTGACGAGGACGTGGAGAAGCGAGCCTTTGTGCCCTGCTGGTGGGAAGTGCTGCAGCCACCATGGAGACCACGATGGAGGTTTCTCAGCAAACCAACACTGGAACTACCACATGATCCAGATTCCACTTCTGGGTCCAAGGAAAACCCTCAGCATTCAGAGCGGCATTCTTTACAGCAGCCAAAACACGGAAGCATCCCAAGTGTCCACGGACAGATCAAGAAGACGCGGGATATACACGCGATGGAATGTCAGCCATGAAAAAGAGCAAGACTGTGCCTTTGCAACATGGATAGATTTGGAGGGTGTCATGCTAAGTGAAGTAAGTCAGAGAAAGACAAATCCTGTATGGTATCACTTGTAAGTGTCATCTAAAAAGTACAAGAAACTAGGGAATATAGCAGAAAGGAAGCATAATCACAGATACGGGAAACAGACTAGTTAGTGGCTCCCAGTGGGGGGAGTGTGGGGGCACGATAGGGTGGGGGGCAAGAGGTGCAAACCAGCCGGGGTAAAACATGCCACAGGATGGACACCACAGCACGGGGAGTAGAGCCAGCACTTTATAACTTGCCTTTCAGTTAATGTGTAGCGACCCTCAAACCCTCAGTCACTGCAGCACACCTGAAACTCACATTGTGCGTCGACTGTCCAGAAAGCAAAGCAAAGCCCCGCAGCCGGGCCCTGGCGCCTGGGAGCTGAAGTGGCTGGTCCCTACCCCCAGCGCCTGCCTCCTCCCCGTCCAGTCTGAGGGCGCCTGCCTGCAGCTGGCAGTGGCACGGGGCCTGCCATACCAAAGCCACCACCGCCGCTGCACCAGCCAGATCCCCCAATCCTGCCGAAGCCCAAGGGAAGTGCCTGCTGCACCTGGGGGCCCTGGAGGACACCCGTTGCCCGCGGACGTGACAGCCGGCGCTCGGGAGCCTCTGGCTGCCTCTGGAGAGTCGGCCCCTGACCTTCGCAGCTGTGCTTGTTCAGAGGGTGTGTTCCTAGCGGTGGTGAACAGAAGGCTAATTCTCTGTTAGCAAACAGGAAGCTCACGGCCCGAGTGGCCCCCCCCTGCTCCTCCCGGGTTCACCGGTCAGATGGGAGGGGCAGGAAGCCCACTTGCCCCCAGCGGCTCTGGGACTGCCCCCGAGGGGACACGCCCGGAAGGGCTGCAGTGCGGGGTGTCCCGCGGGGAGCGTCCTCACCGGGAGACCCCCGACCTCACCGCCTTCCTCTGCAACTACACACGCATCGCCCAGGTCAGGTGTTCTGTCTAGTCTGTCATCCTGACAAGCCGACCCCGAGAACATTCGCTGAATTTCCGTTCCCAATAATCTTGCCAGGTCGGCCTCCGAGGAAAAGGATGACTGCGTTTCCTTCAGTTCAGCTTGTTCAGCAGAACCTGACCATGATGAATGCAGTCTGCCGACCGCCAGGCTAAAGGCTGGCCCGCCCCGGAGAGACAACCACACACAGGTCTGACCATGATTCCTGCCCTCTGAAGGAGCCCTCTTGCTGGCGCCTTTGTGAAGCGAGGGCATTTAACCCATAGAGAGACGCGGAGGGCTGCTGTCTGCCTGGGCACTCTGCGGAGTCCTGCCTGAAATAAGCTCCTGGCATGGTATTCCAGGATGGGGCAGCCTTCAGGCTTGGCGCGCGTGTGAGACCTCAGAAGGAGGAATCAGAAATCAGAAGGAGGAATCAGAAATCAGGCAGTCCTGTGGACCTGCCTGCCTCCACCCAGAGCCCAGGGGCAAAACAGTCTGCCCTGGGCACCCTGTCTTGAACGGGACTGGCCGCATGTGTCTCTCACGTGGGAAAGGGAGGCTGGCATGGTGTTGCATACTGGTGGCCTGGGCTATATCTCACGGCCAAACAACTGCCACACTCACAATTAACAAAGCACGTGTTTAGAAAGTTAATGACATTCACACACCAAGTTCAGGAGCTCGACCGAAAGTCACCGCTTCACTGAACCCAAGTGACATCCGTGACAGCAGGACACCCGTCCGTGTCGCTACAACCTCAGCACCAGAGCCTGTGCACGCGCCCCCGCCCCCCAGGGACAGGGCAGGTCCCCCCGCCATTTCGGAAAACAGGCCGCCACTCGGTCTTTGCACTCGGCCTCTGCCGGGCAGGCACACGGGGGTGGGGTGGTTCCCAACAAGTATTTGTCAGACAAATCAGTGACGTAACCGGCTGGGCTTTCTCTCTATGAGGCTTTTCTTTGGACTGGAGACACTGGCTTCTCAGCCAGCAGAAGACCAAGGCCCTTTCTACTCTACTTTCTGAGACCGACTTGTCACTGAATCCTCCTAGGAAAGTGGGCAGCGCTTGGTGGGGCTGAAGCGGCATATATCCAGGGACCCCCTGACACCCCTCCTTTACCAGGGCCTCTTGTGTGGCTTGTACCCCCAAATCCCTCTGTTCCCCATCCCTCCAGCTTCCTGGATGGGACCCAGGGTTCAGTTCTCCTATGATTTGGGCATCCCTGGGGGTCAGGGTGAACAGCAGTCCATCCCAAGCAGACGCCCAGTGCAGCCTGCACCTTGTCCAGAGGCCCGGGTGGCTCTTTGACCAGAAGCTTTGCCAGGCAGCCCCCACCCCTACCCCAGTGTCCTTGGAAGACCCCCGTCTGCCCCATGGACAGTGCACACGCACCTGATGACCGTGGGGGTGATCTCTGCACAGAAGAACACGCTGAGGCTCCCCACTGCGTGGGAGGCAAACATGCCCACGATGGAGAAGGTGATGGAGAACTTGTCCTTGACGCTGTCGCTCATTCCTGGGGGAGAACCGGGGCGGTGAGGGGCTGGAGGGCGTGGGGGAGGGGGCAGAGGGCAGGGGGCCAGACGGCGTTCTCCCCTCCTCCCCTCTGCCCGGGGTGAGGCGCAGACCCGGGAGACGAGCAGCGAGTCCAGGCGTGGGAGGTCAGAGCCCTCCTGGCAGGTTCCCCCGAGGCCCCAGGGGGCTGGAGCGCGGGGCCAGGCTGACTCTGCCGGAAGCTGAGGACAGGAGCGACCAGCAGGGACGGAGGCTGGGGGGCTCCCTGGCTGGGGGCTGCACCCTCCTGTCCCGTCTTCCGGGTCAGCCACAGAGAGCGGTCTCGGCTGTGGAAAGCCTGGCCTGCCTGGCCTCAGGCCTGACCAAGACGAGGGACAGGAGCCCCGAACAAAAACTCAGATAACCCCGAGAGAGGAACGGGGGCCTGGAGGGAATGTGCCGGACCGAGTCAGGCATCTTGGCCGTGGCTCGGGGTCTGACCTCACACCCAGGTGGCGGCAGGCAAGCTGCTAAGGGTCGGAAGCGGGGTGCAGCCCGTCCCCTGTGAGGCTGGTCGGGAGCCCCGGGGGCTCGGCTCTGTAGGCTGGGCTCGTGCGTGTGTGCAGCCGTGTCACGCGCAGCCGTGTTGCGTGCAGGGACAGCGGGCCAGCAGTCCCCGTGGCCAGGGCTGCGGGCTTGGGGGGTTCACGTGCAGGGTGGGCGGCTTCCCCTGGCGGCGGTCAGCCAGACCTCCAACGCTCCGGGGCCGCGTCCCCGAGGCCCTGCATCGCAGCAGGCGTGGCTGGGCCGGGCCACACTGCCGGCTGCTGCCAGGGGAAGGGGCGAGGGCAGCGTGCAAGCCGGACGCAAACGGGAGGGGGGCAGCCAGGCTTTCTAGAGGCGGGAGGGACAGAGGACAAGTGGATGCGTGTGGTGTCCAACCTACGGCCAACTTCAGCTGCAACTCTTGGGGCGAAAGGGGCGGGGAGAGAGAGGAAAGGGAAAGCACAGGTCTGTGAGTCGCTCTGAAAACGCCCTTCGGAGCAATAAGACAGCGTCGCCGCACGCCCCCGGGGCTCACCTGAGTCTGGATGCTGGCTGTATTTCCCGATCACTGGGCCGCGGAACCGCAGTGGAGGGGTACGAAGGCGGGCAGAGAGGAGAGAAAGAGAGCAGGTCAGGGCGGCTGTTACGTCCTCGTGTGTCCAGGGGCAGCGGGCGGCCTCTCTGCCCGCCTGCCAGGCCCACGTGGGCAGCACAGTTGACACTGCCAGCGGCCAGAGAGCGGGAGAGCCCAGGGCCTCCGGTGGGCATTTCGCCAAATGGGGCGCCCCCTGTTCAGAAGGGAGCTCTGGGCCCCTCTGGCTCTGGAGCCTGAGGGGTGCGGCTCTGAGAGGAGGGGTGCAGACACAGCACCCTGCGCCCCTCAGGCCAAAGGCTCGCTCTCACCGCGTCCAGCGCAGCCTGTGCTGGGGCAGCAGGCCCAGGTTAGACCGGACGGCGTCACGTGCAGCCTGGTCCCCTGGGCACCTGAGCCTGGGCTGCCGCTTGCCTGCACGTCCCCCCAACCCAGGGGCGCCGAGGAAGGCTCCCCAAGGGCAACTCAGGAGGCCCCAGCAGGGGACGGACCCCATGTGGCCACAGCTGAAAACAAGATCAGCCTCCCGGCAAGATGCTGAATGCATGCAAGCTTGCCCAAGTCAGAAAACTGAGTCCAACCCTGGCTGTTCTAGAATCCAGTTGGCACAACAAGGCTGAGGAAGTCCTCAGTCTTTTCCTTCTCTTCCCTTTGTTCTGGACACGTGCTCCCCACCTGGACGTCACACAGACCTGGGATACTAGGAGGCGTTTGGCTTTCTCAGCAGCTCTGGCCTAACTCCCGACACCTCGGGAGGGAGAGGAGAGCCATCAGAGGCATCTGGTTGCTGTGGCGCCAGAGGCCGGGGGGACGGTCCTGGGTGGAGGCGGCTCGGGTGCCCGGCTCCCGCCTCGCTCTGGGTGATCAGACACTCTGGGCCTCGTCCCCGCGTGGGAGCAGCTTCAGTTCACCGGAGCCACACTGAGCTTGACTCTTAAGAGCCGAACGAGCTACACAGATGGTCTAGCTTTTCTTTAAATGATTTTTAACGTTTACTGAGAACTTCTCCGGCCCCAAGAGCAGCTAATAAACTCGGGAACATGTACTGAAAAGCAGTGTCCCAGGGCAAGGGTGTCACCGAGTGTTTATCTTTCCCTTGATGTCACACGAGAGAAAAGTCCTTCCTTCCTTCTCAGCTGATGATGGATCACAAAGGGGCCGTGTGGCCACCAGGGGGCCGTGGCTGCCAGGACTGCAGAGGCCTCGGTGCCCGGGAGCCCCAGGAGGGCTGGGGTGAGGGTGGGAGGAGAAGAGACCCCATACCCTCGGGGGAGGAGGGGAGACCCCACACCCTAGGGGCAGTGGCCGCGTGTTCTGAGGGAAGCTCATCCTGCAGCCGCTCAGTGCAGGGGTTCTGGGAGGGCAGCGGGGCCCCTGGGTATCGCCCCAGCCCACCCCCGTGCCCCTGGTCCCGCCCGCCGCCCGGCCCACTCACGGTTGAGCAGCCCAAGCTGCAGGAGCGAGGCCAGGGCGGTGAGGATCATGAAGAGCAGCAGGCCGCCCCGGCGGCCCAGGACGCGCACCGCCAGGCACATGGCCAGGCAGGACGCCAGCGCGATGCCAGCCGCCGCGTAGTAGTCGGCGTAGAAGTCCTCGAGCAGCGGCACCTTCACCTCGTGGCCCATCATGCTGCGGGCGAAGCAGTGGTGGATCCCGAAGCCGGTCAGCCTGCGGGCACACAGCGTGTGGGCCCCGGGGGCCTGGGGGCAGGGCTGCCGCGTAGGGGTGCTCCCGGTGCGCCCCGTTTCCCTGAGGCTGGGGGTCCGTGTCCATCAGCACGGTTCCCTCCAGACGCTCAGGCAGCTCCTCGGCTCATCGGCTCCGCGCCGCTCCTGGGCGCCCCGCCCGCCGCCCGCCCGCCCCGGCACTCACGAGTTCACACACAGCACCACGATGTTCTTCCACAGGTTCCGGGTCCCCACCACCTTCACGATGCAGACCTTCCTCGGCCTCCGGGACAGCTCCTTCTCCAGCTCTGCGGGGAATGGCTCGTGAGCCACACTGGCTGGCAGGGGGCCCCACTGACAGCTGGGTGTGAACTGGGGCGTCCGGAGGAGAGGGTTTCTGCTAAGGCAGGGGAGGGCCTGGCTCTCGGGGCAGAACACTGGCTTTGCAGGGGCTGCAGGGAACCGGGCCTTTTCCAGAGACAGCAGGATGCACGAAGCAGCCACCCAAGTGGGCTCTGTCTGTAGGCACTGCTGGCGGGCGCTGAGGCCCTGGTTAGGCTCCGGCAGGGGTTCTCCCCCTTGCAGGGGTCTGACTGGTCTGCATCTCCCTCTGCTTAAGGGCTGGGAGATGCACATGCTGCCCTGGTCCCCAGACCACCCCTGTGGACACAACAAACTGGGCAGGTACAGTGCCCGCATCTTAGAAAGAGAAGGGGCCAAATA
The DNA here is from genome assembly GCA_020226075.1 of Hydropotes inermis. Classification (NCBI taxonomy): domain Eukaryota; kingdom Metazoa; phylum Chordata; class Mammalia; order Artiodactyla; family Cervidae; genus Hydropotes; species Hydropotes inermis. The sequence goes on along the minus strand of CM035296.1, from coordinate 47,558,253 downwards.
GACCAGGAGATCCAACCAGTCCATCCTAAAGGAAATCAGTCCTGAATATTCATTGGAAGGACTGATGCTGAAGCTGAAACTCCAATTCTTGGCTACCTGCTGTGAAGACCTGACTCACTGGAAAAGATTCTGATGCTGGGAAAGATGGAAGGCGGGAGAAGGGGACGACAGGATGAGATGGTTGGATGGCATCACCAACATGATGGACTTGAGTTTGAGCAAGCTCTGGGAGCTGGTGATGGACAGGGAAGCCTGGTGTGCATCCATGGGGTCGCAGAGTCTGACTCGACTGAGCGACTGAACAGCCACAACGACACCCTTTTCAGGGGCCAGAAAAGGAAAAGGAGACTTAAGCAAGCAGGACTGTTGAAGCTGGGGAAGTGAGTAAAGACTGAAAGTGCAACAAACAGAAGCAGCTGGGGGCCTGAGGAGTGGGCAGCCCTGGTGGGGTCCTGGGCAGCCCTCGGTGAGGATGTTGGGTCCGGGCTGCAGCTGTGCTGCCTGCAAGAACAGCCGTGCGGTTTCCCAGCCGTGACATAGTCAGGGGACCTAGGACGTTACAACCGGGAGACTGATGGGGAGATTTCAGAATTCTGTCTCTGCAGCTTTACCATAAACTTGAGATGAATCCTAAACAAGCGCACTAAAAATAAGGCCCGCGGTGGGTGCGAAGGCCTGGGGGAAGCAGGGTTGCCTCTGGAGGGGCCTGGGAGTGGCAGCTCTCTTGGGAGACGGGGTCTTGGGGGTGTGTGCCCCTCCCGAACCTCCTAGGCCCACTCCAACCCCGGGACACCCTGCCCCCTCCCTGCCATCCCACGGGAGAGGGTCACCACCTCACTAGTGACAGCTGGGGGGAAAAACAGGCTGCTTAACCACTTAGGAGGTTTTCTCTTTTAAAAATGTTTGGGGACTTCCCTGGTGACCCAGTGCTTAGGAATATGCCTTCCAACGCAGGGGACGTGGGTTCAATCCCTGGTTGAGGAACCAAGAGCCCACAGGCTATGGGGCAATGAAGCCGGCGTCCCACAGCTGCTGAAAGCCTCACACTGCACGGGAGACCCAGTGCAGCCAAAAAAGAAAAAAGTCCGGATCAGCACCACCAACTGGGGCCTGGAAGGGAGAAGGGGGACCGCTCCTACATCGGAGGGATCAGCCCCCTGAGTCTCCAGAACCTTCTTCCTTCTCACTGTTCAGGCCCAGACCTGGCGGCCTGTGCCCCAGCTGGAACAGCTGGCCCTCCAGCCGTCCATCCACAGGTCCTCCTGACCTTTATCGTCCCCTCTGCAGAAACAGGCTCATGGGGGTTACAGACACACTTTCCCCACGGTCACAACACTAGAAGACTTTTAAAGAGCATGGAAATGTGCTCCAAACACATAACGCCGATCCAACGATATGAGTATCCTCACTGTTGTAAAACTGCTCATGAACCTGCTCACAGGTTCCACACTTGCTCACCGTGGAAATCTTCCAAGAAGAAAAACTAAACGTCCATTAGTACAGCTGTATAGATTTAAATTTTTTTTGTACTGTGGCCCAAACTGGATTCCTGATACTTTCTGGTATATGAAATAGAGGTTGTTAAGAAGCTGTAGCAATGTAATTATGACCTGAGTTTTTTTTCTTTTTTAAGCATTAAACTTTGGAGCCCAAGTTGACTGTAGTCTGCAGAGATAGCTGCATTATTCTGGGTGGAATCCCATTGACCCATCGGGGGCTGGTGTCTTGCGCATCCCCGGCCTGTCAACAACAACTTAGAACTTCCCAGGTCTGTTCTGGGAGGAAACCCAGCAGGGAGGCCCTCAGGATGGACACCAGAGGCCTTTCGGTCTCTCCAGAAATCTCCGGGCTCCCTGAGGTCCTCACGTGGGGGAACAGGAGGGGCAAGGGGCACGGAGAACAGGTTCTGAGCACCTGCAAGTTGATGGGGAGACGCCTCCCCTCTCCCCGCGCCTCTTCCAACCTCTTGGAGCCAGACTTGAGATTCCAAGACAAAGGCTAAGTTGGGCCTCTGGGGCTCCAGGCCTCCCCTGCTCCGCGTGCATCCCCTTTCTGCCCTGCTCCCCGCAGTGGGCCACCGGGGAGCCAGTCCTGGCCGGGCAGGTGACAGCTGTCCTCACCTGGGGGGGCCGAGGGGCCTGACAGAACCCCAGCTCTCACCCTCGGGCTGAGGCTTTCCGTCTGATGAAGGGACGGATTAATGACCAGACAGAAGTCGCGGGGCTGCCTGGCCCCCCAGGTGCAGCCTCCTCCCTGGCCCTGGGCTCGGCTGACCCAGACGGTCCTGGCTTCTCCCCAGCCAGCGCAGGGACTCCTTCCTGGGCCTGGGGGACCCCCGCTGACCCCTGAGGCTGACCCCTGAGATGGCCTCTCAGCCCGCGAGCCTCCAGCCAGCTTGAGGACCCTGCAGGAGCAGGAAGCTTATGCAGAGGGTCAGAGGCAGGTCGTTGGGGGCAAGGAGGGGGCCTGACACCAGGATCTGCTCCTCACTCGGGGTCCAGGACAGACGGACAAGACAGAGCGAGCCACACGGGGCCGGGTCTATGCTGTTACCAAGCAGGGCTCAGGCAAAGCTGATGTGGGGACCCTCGACCCTCAGAGCCTCACCCGAACGACCTGGGCGAGGAGGCTCCCCTCAGCGTCAGGCTGCCCAGAGAGGGCCTGCTGCAGGGGACAGGACTGCCCCGACCCGCTCAGGCGGAGGAGGCGAGGGGGCTCCTCCCGGGGCAGGAACGCTGGGGGTGGGGAGCCCTGCCCCAGCCCCAGCCCCTTGGGGCCCCTTCCCCAGAGGTAGAGGGGGACGATCTGATTGACAGCACAGGTTCCGAGGGGGGTCAAACGCACAAAGAGCGGTCAGCCCCGCCTGGCGGGGGTGGAGTCAGGGCTGGAGAGAAGCCGGGAGGGGCCTGGATTAGATGCCGGGAGGAGCGTCCACGCAGGCAGTGCAGGGCGCGGGTCTGGAGCTCCGACAGCCGCCGTCCCCCAGCTTTGCCCGGGTGCTGCCGCGGAGGGAGACCCAGGGGCGGGGACAGGGGCCCCGGGCTGAACCCAGCACCACCCAACTCCCGGGCAGGGAAGCGGGAAAAGACTGAGCACCGCCTTCCAAAACCAGGAGGGAAACGGGTCCGCGCAATGAGGGTGCGGACAAGCAGCTCCTCCCAGACGGGCTCTAACCCGGAAGCAGCAGAGGAGGCGACTAAGTGGGGAAACGCCGGAGACGAGGCACTCCGACTTAAGAGCGCTGACGTGCGAATGGCTGGGCTTGGGCAAGCCTGGGGATGAGGGCCGGACCCTGCACACGGAGCAGACGCCCGAGAGGCGCGCGGTCCGCCTGGCCCTCCGCCCCGCCGGGCCTGCGCCCACCGAAGCCGCTGCCGCTGGGCCCGCAGGGCCCACGCCCAGGGCTACTGCTCACGAGCTGTGTGACCCCCGGCAGACGCTCAACCTCTCTGTGCCTCGGGCCCCTCACCTGCGAACGGGCACAGTCACAGCGCCCTGCAGAGCTGCTGTGGAAAGACTCAGCACGCGCCACTCGCTTCTAGGCCTTGCTGATCACAGAGGGTTCAGGGTTCGTTCCAAGATCTACCGGACCAGGGCTCGGGCTGCCGGGAGGGGCCCAGGCACCTCCAACACGTCCTGGTGACGCGCGAGTCTGGTCCAGCCTGTGCTGACATTCCTGATAAGTTCTACGGATCTGAACTTTCCTGCTTCTCCCGACGCCCAGTCAGTAGGTCCTAACTGATACAGACGACGGGGTAGCTGCCTGAAGGTCCTGCTGGGGAGAGATGGCTCGGGGACCAGGGCCACCCCTGGGCCAGCGTCTGCTGGCACCACACCCTGCAGGCAGGCAGGCAGGCAGGCAAGGCTGAGTGCCAGGCGCCGGCTAAGCCTCGAGTCTCCCCCGAGGGGCAGGGGCATGGAAGGTCACGCCTCCCTCCAGACTTGGACCCGATCAGGTTCCTCATTGAGCTGGGGACTGGCCATCACAGGAAGTGAGACCGCTGGGTGGGGCCGCCGCCTGGCAGAGTGGGGCCCATGCAGGGCGTGTTGTGGGGTGACTCCCTGTCCTTCAGGGGTGGCTGGCGGGTCCCCCGTGCCTGGTGGGGCCTCGGGGCTGAAGGGGAGACGTGCTCACCGGGCATCACGCCTTTGATGTCACTCTCGGGACTCATGCGGTTCTTCTGCGTGAAGTGCAGGATCAGCTTCTTTGCCGACTCGAACTGGTGGGTGGCCATGAGCCACCGCAGGGACTCGGGGAAGATCCTGCAGAGAGACGGGGGGAGCGGGTGAGCGTCTTTGCATCGTGTGGGCTGAGGAGACGCTCTGTCGGGGGCTGGGAGGTCCGTCTGGGTTTCTGTCCACGAGCTGGGGAGGCCAGTGGGTGCTCAGGACTCGGGTAGTGCCGCCGGCCGAAAGAAGACTGTGGCCCTGGATGTTCCAGGTTTTTTTTTAGAAAAAGTGTGAACATCGCAGTTTTTAAAATATAGCAGAAAGGAGCAGCATCCTCCCAGCTGTGTCAAGAAAGCCATGAAGGCTGTTGAGCACAATGCTGTGCCCCTAAAGCCCGTTCCGGCAACTCACGGACGGGCTGCTTTCGTGATAGTTTGTCTCAGAACTGGGCCTTCCCTGGTGACCGTAAAGAATGCAGGAGACTTGGGTTTGCTCCCTGGGTCGGGAAGATCCCCTGGAGGAGGAAATGGCCACCCACTCCAGCGTTCTTGCCTGGGAAATCCTATGGACAGATCTGTTTCAAAAAACAAATGTTCACAGAATGGTTTTAAGTTTTAAAAAATGCCCCCATCCTGGCAACCTGACAGGCACTTTCCCGGGCCTCCCCCGCAGAACTGTTTTCACCTTGCTGCTAATGCCTGGAACTGCTCCCTGAGAGGATGGTTTTCAAGGGTTAATGGCAACAGACTCCTTGCTAGTTTGTGTTTAGGATGAAATCTGATGAGGATTCCCAGTGGGAGGAGAAAGCCTCCCAGTCGTGTCTTAATTCTCAGTGCATTTTGTAATTTTACATTTATAACGACATCTGCAAGTCGGCCGAAGAGAACGACGTGCCTGTTTGGAGCAGGGGTCAGCGTGCTTTTCCTGTAAAAGCCCCAACAGTCAATATTTTAGACTTTGCCTGCGGGCCGCGAGGTCTCTTCATAAACCAGCCACTGCCCCTTCCTCAGGGGCGGGCTGTGTCCCCAGGACTTGACTCCGAGGCTGGCGGCGCCCCTGGGTGGGGACGCCGAAGCTGGGAGTCGGCGCTGGGGACGATGGCACAGTCCCTGCGGCCGGTGCTCCGGGTGTCCCCGTGTCCCGTCGCTTGCAGGGTGTCCGGGAAGCGTGACCGGTGCTGATAAGCAGCTATCTTTGCTGCTGCCTGGCACCTGCCCTGCCAGCTCTGGGGAGACTCCAGTTAGAGTCAGCCAGAAGCCAGAAAAGCTGACTCTGACAGAGTCACATCACTCATGATGCAACAGCTGTCATCCCCTTGCTTGTGTGAACAAAAATCAAGTTTCTAAATGTTCAGGATGTGTCTGCAGGAAGAGCTGACGTCAGCGGCACGTTGGGTACACTGGGCTGCTCTGTGAGTGTTAATCTGGGCTGGGCGACTTGGGTTGTCACCAAGAGTCAGAGAGCCCCCCTCCCACCAGGCTGCAGGAGGGTCCTCCCCAGGAAGGCACGGTCCGAGCCAGAAGCTGGGCTTGGGGAGCCCCACGTCTTTTCCCCTGGGAGCCCCCCAGAAAGCTGATAAAACACAGGTTTCAAACTGGAGGTACAGTTTTTTTTTTTAAATAATAAAAGTTAATGTTTTACTGGCCTTTACTTTTTACAAATTAACTTTGAATAATGTATGTCCAGCAAACAGAAACACTCAGAATCATATTACATAGACATTAACATCTTGCCATATTTTATCAGAGCTTTTTTTTGTAATGAAATAGCCTAAGACAAATGCCCACTCTTATACCTCTCAATACCCTCTCCCATCCATCTTTCTGATTTATTTGAGTTTAGTGTCACGTTCTTATTTCTTGAGAGAGACACATAGATCATTAACTTTAATTCTTCTTTTCTAATATGTGCATTTTGGACTTCAAAATTCCACCTACCATTTTAGCTACACTTTACTTTTTGATAAGGAGTTCTTGCTGAGATTTGATTCTAAAGATTTTGTGACTCTCTCAGGGTTTTTCCTTACCTATGACAAACCTCATATATATTTTTAAAATGTAAATGTTACATATATATGTATATATAAACATATGTACATATTACATATATATATATATTTATACATTTACCAACACATAGGGTTTGAGAGGAGGGTAGTGGTAGAGTTGCAATCTTGTTTCATTGATTCTTAATTTTTTAAAATCATTTTGAGAAAACACAGTCTGTGTTCCTGCAAGCTGGCACAACCAGAACCCTGGATCGAAGAGGAGAGAGGAGCGGAGAGAAGCAGGGCCCAGGGAGGGGGGCCCCTGAGGTTATGGGGGAGCAGCGGCCCTTGGACCAGAATGAACCCAAGTAAGAAACTGCTCTCCGAGGAGACCTGGGCACAGGTGACAGGCAGACTCTTAGCCACACGACCTGTCTCCAGGGGCAGACAATATTGGAAACCACACCCCCACGACTGGGTCTACACTCACTAGGTCTGCTGCCACACGTTTCCCATGAGTTTAAGCCTTTCAAGCTTGTTATGTGGAAGTAACATTCTCCCCACTGTACAGATGGGAAGACTCAGGTGAACTAAGTTCAGGGACATCGTCCAGATTCCAGGGGGTTAAAGGCAGAGCTGGATCAGAGCCCAGGCACCCCGACCCAGGACCCGTGACCAGAACCTTGGGGGTCACAGCAAAGACGCCCAGCCTGAGTGCGGGGACGGTGCTCCGATGATGGGGGATGGGAAGCAGACACTGGTCCAGTGACGCCCCCTTGGGCCCTCCAGATGCTGCGGTGCCCGTCCCCTCCCCGGTGTTTCAATCTGCTGTGGTCATAAAGGAATTGCTGAGCCGTCCGCTGGTGAGAAAGCCCAGGACGGCTGCTCCAACCTGGCTGATGTATGGTGTGGCCACATTATGGGAACTTAATGAAATGTCTCCTGACAAGTACATAATGTAATAACACCATGGAAATTAAAAAGCCAGCCAGTGGCCCAGGGTCTGGCAGGAATGTAGCTGAGCCTCAGGAATATCCATCATTTTCAACAAAAATTTAAGAGCATAGTGAGCAGCTGGAGCCCACGTCTGCTTCGGGACTCACGTGTGGGGCCAACACTAAAACAGCAACCACTCCAGTATTCCTGCCTGGAGGATCCCACGGACAGAGGACAGAGGTGGCTACAGTCCATGGGGTCGCAGATGAGTCAGACAGGACTGAGCCACTAAACAACAAGCAGCAGCAAGTCAGACTTGCACTCATGGTCTGTTCTGCATCCCCATCACCTGAAATATCCCTCAGAAATTAAAACTTAATATTGTGATCCTTTCATAATACTATGACGCTGACATTTTCCTCTTAATGTTTAACAACAAAGCCAAGCACTTCGTCTATCCCGCTGGACGGCATCACGTCGCCTTCCTGCTCATCACATAACACCTAGTCCTGGCAAGGGTCTGCATCTAAAGCCTGTCTCTTCAAATCGCTGAGCTGGAACATTTACTCGCAAAGAAAGTATGGAAGTAAGGCTGACTGCTGACACTCTTTAAAGTTAATTCTATCCTTGAGTTGTTCTGTCTGTGATTCCAAGACACTTAGTTTGGGGTGACAGGCCTGCTGACAGCTGCACCCACATACTGGTGATGCGACATCACCACCCTCACGGGGGAAACGTGACCCGAACACAATCAACCGGCCACAGGGAGAAACATGTAAACCAGGGAGGATGGAGGGGCAGAGCCGTGGAAGGCTTTGAGGACAGAGTTTCCCTGAACGTGGCTGAGAAAAGGGTCGTAGATGGCTGTTCTAAGGGTGCTTTGATTTAAAGAGGTGATTCTAGCTCTGGAGTATTACCAAGCATCATACGTATGACATTCTGAAAAGGCTCTCAAAATGGAAAAAAAAAAAAAATCAAAGACTAGAATTGAATTAAACACCAGTTGGAAGGATATTCTAAGTCTTTGAGTCAAAGCTCTTATAAAAATATACACTTGGAAAAAAAAATACACTTGGTTCCAGTAGATAAGCTTTCACCTGAATTTTTTTAAAGCTTTCGTTCTGTTTGGTATTGAAAAAATGGGTAAGGAGGCTCAATTTAGGGTAGAGCAAATGGATATGAATTAGCTCTTTTAAAAAAAAAAGTCAAGTTCATAATTTCACCTAAATTTAGTAAATTAGGGAGAAGGGACAAGTACAAAATTAAAGAAAATTTGGCTCTCAGGATGGTTAAGCCCCAAAGTCTTCCTAAGGCAAATGAACCCTTCCTGTAAATTTCTGTAGCACAAGGAATTCTTTCATAATTAAACTGCATCCCACGAGCTGATAGGCTATAAAAATTCGGAACGCAGCGCCTTTATTGGATTGCAACATGATGTACACCTAAGCTCCAGAATTCTTTCACTACGGCAAAATTGTGGGGGAGACTTATTAGGAGGTCCAGGCTCATAGACCAGTTTTGTGACCTTGGGCAAGTCACCTCACCCCCAGGCCTCTGTTTCCCCATCTGTGGAATGGGGTGGGGGTGTGTCATGACACCAAGGCTCCCCTGGCCCCAACATTCTAACTTATTTCAAGGGGGCTCGTGGCAACTGTTGCCTCTTTCTGAAAGTTAAGAAAGGTGCTGCTCACACAGTGCGCGGAACCCACACTCCAGTGCTGCTTTAGGTTCCACCAGGACGGGTGGAGTCAGTCCCTAAGACGCCTTCGCAGCTGGCCTTTTAAAGGTTGGGCAGCTCTGCACGGACCGCAGCGTGGAACAGCTGGGATACATTCAAAACGTTCCTCAGTTCCCGCTCGAGACAGGGGTTACTTGGAATTCATCTGGGCTCATTTCATCCACTTCCTTGGACTCCCTTCTTTCAGCTCCTTTTACTAATTGATTCATGGGAGAGGCGATCAGGCTGCAGAAGGCGATAGGACACGTGGGCATTCAAATGTAATATTGTAAGGGAATTAATCTGGCATTTTTGCCAACGATAAAAATAAAATGTGATGCTGAGAAACGACCTGAGGAGGTGAGTGGGCAGAAGCAGCAGAGCCTCCACGGGCTTCTTTTTCTAACTGGAATTCCGTCGGCTCCTCTGAACCAGCCGCCTCTTACAGGGCACTTCTCGGACCCCCGGGGAGCAGCCCCTCACGCCCCCCGGCCCGTGGCTGCAGTCTCGAACCCCTTGGGATGATCATCGAGACCACAAATGGAACCCTGACGGTTCGCCCTGACCTCAGACCCAGCTCTGGGAGGCGGCCTGTTGTGTCACACCTCGGCCGACCCCAAAGGAGCAGCCACAAGGACCGGTGAGGCCTCCGGTCTCCTGCCAGGACCGCCCCCTCGTGTGGGGCTGTTGTGGGCTCTGTCGGAGGGCCTTCAGTGACCGATGGAGGCTGGGACCCGGCCACTCCGTCCGTCTGGGGACGGTTGCCAGTTGCCAGTCGGGTAGGCACTTAGCAGTTCTCCCTGCACACCTGTCACCAGGCCACTTCCCTAATTTCTGTCACCGCCAACAGCTCCACCCTGCCACTCTCACGACACCCACGCACACACAACACACACACATACCTGCACACAACACACAGGCGCACGCACACTGCCTAAGCGCGGCCTGGTCTCCAAGCTCCGATTCTCAAGCTGGTCTTAAGCGACCCCTAGCTTCCCCGAGGTGGGCAGCTGACAGCTGTATCGGGGCAGAATACTGGAGCACAGGCCAGGCCCTGGGCCGTGGTGTGGCTCTGGGGTCAGCACCGCCGGCCTCGGAACCGAGGCCAGACCCTGCGGTGGTGCCTTGCAGCTTCTCTCCACATCTACTTGGAAACGTTTCAGTTGACTGCAAGGCTTCCTATTATTTTACATAATCTCTGCCTACTCAGAAGGCAAAAATGGGGCTGCCTCTAGCCTGAGGGCTCCTGAAAATTCCACCCATCAGCAAGTCCCCCAAACCCCAATTTAGAGAGCATTCTGATCTGTTCATCAGGTGCTTACGACTGACATCGGGCTACCACTTTTGTTTCTCTGTTTTCCTTTGTCAATATTACCTAACCTTCCCCATCCAGATAATTTAGAGACAACCAGGATTTTGTGAGGCTTCCTTGGTGGCTCAGATGGTAAAGAATCTGCTGCAACGTGGTAGATCTGGGTTCAATCTCTGGATTGGGGAGATCTCCTGGAGAAAGGAACAGCTGCCCACTCCAGTATTCTGGCCTGGAGAATTCCATGTACTGCATGGTCCATGGGGTCGCAAAGAGTCAGACACGACTGAGTGACTTTCACTCACACACACAGGATTTGATGGGTCTCCCAGGTGGCTCAGTGGTGAAGAATCCACCTGCCAATAATGCAGGAGATGCAGGAGATGCGGTGGGTTCAGTCCCTGGGCCAGGATGATTTCCTGGAGGAGGAAACGGCAGCCCACTCCAGTGTTCTTGCCTGGGAAATCCCATGGACAGAGGAGCTTGGGGGGCTACAGTCCACGGGGTCAAAAGAGTCGGACATGGCTGAGCACACACAGGATTTGACTAAAACACTTTTTTGTTGTTGTTGTTGTTGCAAGTTTCCTGAAACTCTCCTTAAATTAACGATCTGACAACCTGCACAAATAATCACTGCAGAGTGAATCAAGCTCCCAGAGGCGACGGGTCTTTTATGACTCACTTCTTCCACTTTGCTGGGAGGAAAATGTTGTCCTCTGGGGACGCTGCAGCTGAACTGGGTTTCCGTCCTGGTGCGCAGGGCGTCCTGAGGCCCTTGTTTTACGTCTGCATAGTGTTATTTCGACCCCCTGTTGTAAAGAATCTGCCTGCAGTGCAGGAGGCCAGGGTTCTATCCCTGGGTTGGGAAGATCCTCTGGAGAAGGGAATGACAATCCACTCCAGTACTCTTGCCTGGAGAATCCCATGGACAGAGGAGCCTGGTGGGCTGTAGCCACGGGGACTGTAGTCCACGGGGTCGCAGAGTCAGACGCGACTGAGCGACTGACACACAGACACACACACTCGCTGAAATAGACTTTCTCTTGATGCAGGAAGGTGTTCTGTCCCCCTGGTGTGAGTGGGCAAGACGAACAAATGCTGGGATGCTCATGTATGGTCCTCATGCCGGGCGTCACTGCGGGCCTTGACCTCGGCCGGCAGACCAGAGCTGGGCCAATCGCTCTCTGCCTCAGTTTCTCCATCTGCCCTGGAACCTCCTCCGGAGGGCTGGAGTTGTAGAAAGTGTTGGGCAGCATCTGACTCAAAGCAGACCCTCAAGAAATGTTAAAAATCAGTATTATTCTGGTCAGAATAGTTCCGACAGTATTTAAAAGAGCCAAATGATATTTAGGAGTGCTTACCTATTGGGATTGTTAATAATTTTGGGGGGGGATATTTATCTGACATGAGGCCCTTCAAATGTTTTAAAATGGTTGCTTCTTGAAATTTTTAAAAATTAAGATTGCTTTTAGCACATATCATGTGCCTGAAGGGTTTAAGTGCTTCTCCCCTCCCAGTGAGTCCCCAGGCCAGCCCGCTTGGATGGCCGGGGTGTCAAGGTTCATCTTCCCTCTGAGGAATGGACAGACTGCTTGTTCTCGCTGCTCCTAGGGCCAGGAGAGCCTCCTCTCAGGCCTCCGTGTTCCCGTGGGGTTGACTCCCTTCCTGCTCTCTGGATGCATCCCGCGGTCTCGCTGACTGCGCAGTGCTCGGTCGATGATCCCGTACCTTCACGCGTCTTGAACCTTCTCAAGGCAGCTCACGCCACGTGTCCATTAGGTGAGTCTCAGGGAGACCCCGCTGGATGCAGGGGCTTGGCTGGGAGCCTGGGGGTCGTGAAGGGAGACCATGCCCAGGTTCCCTGTGGGGTGAGGGACACATGTGCCGGGGCAGGTGAGCAAGGTAGGACCTTGCCGTCCCAGCAGCTGCCACCAGGGGCCACAGCTGGAGACTCCCAGACGTGCCTGCGTGTAGGGGTACGTTCTCACAGCGCAGATAAAAATCGCTGGATTCGGTAAAAAGGCTTTTGTGTCTTCTATCGGTTCTAGGAATGTCTACGACTTCTGCCGTCTGAGATGACCCACAGGGACTGTGCTGGGCAGCAGGTCCTGCATGGCATCTTGCAGACCCTCAGAGATGGCACCTGCTTCACGCCCGGCAGAACCAAGAACCCCTTCCTGCAAGAAGGGTGTGCTGTCCTCAGCCGACATGTGTCCCCTTTCACACCGTGTCAGCATCTTTGTTGGACCAGGCCCCTCGTCCCGTAAGCGGACGGCTGGGTGCTCCTTCTCACGGGGCAGCCCGGCATGCAGCAGCCCCCGGGACTCAAGCTGACAGCCTCCCTGGAAGGCTTCCTGAACCACCCTTGGACATCTGGACCCAGGCGGTCTGGGGTGAGGCCCATTGGTAGTGCTGGCCCAGCCTGCTCTCTGAGAACCACCAACGCTTGAAAACCAGCTTTTAATGGCTCTCCACACTTGTGAGTGTTTTTACAGAAGCTTTTTGATGCCCTGGTCTCTCCAGCTAAAACCAGGAATAATACCACTAACCACCATCTTGGACCTAATCCGAGAATATCAGGTTAACACAGCCTTGCATACAGGAGCCTAGGACTGATCTCCGGAAAAGTGCTTCCTGAAAACTTGAAGACACGTTCAAGTCGCCACACCTGATGGTGCACCTTCCTCGCGGGAGGCACCTGAGGCTCCCCTCCATGACAAGCTGCTTTTCCATGCGGCAGGACAGTGTGTGTGCGCGTACAGTGGCATGCTCCCTGAAGAAGCCTGGGTGTGCTGTCTCACCAGTGGCCTCGCCGGGGACCTCGTTGAATTGCTGCGCTAGTGGTAAAGAATCTGCCTGCCAATGCAGGAGATGCAAGAGACTCGGGTTCAACCCCTGGGTGGAGGAGATCCCCTGGAGAAGGAAATGGCGGCCCACTTCAGTCTTCTTGTCTGGAGACTTCCATGGACAGAGAAGCCTGGCAGGATACAGTCCAGGGGTCGCCCAGAGTCAGACACAACTGAGCGACGGACACACACACAGCGCCCCCAGCGCACCCCGGGTCCGAGGTAGATGTGCCCACGCTCCTGCACACAAACCATCCCGGGGGCTCGGCTCCTGCAGAGATGCTCTTCAGGGGGTGACAGCGAGCAGCGACATTTGGGGAGCATGACGGAGCATCTCCACTATCTCTGGGAACCCTTCCTCCTGGATCTCCCCCCAGCCCTGCGGTCAGATGCCGCACAGCCAGCCTTCGCTAGCACCTCCGCGGCCCCGGGTCACTCTCTGCTGGGAGACCCCCCGGGGCCAACCAAGGCTGTGCACACCTTCCTGGTCGTGCACACCTTCCTGGTCATGCACACCTTCCTGATCGTGCATACCTTCCTGGTCGTGCACCCTGAACTCTCCCCAATGAGCTCAGTGAGCGCACACCTGGACCCCCAAATACAGCCACCCCCCCGGAGCACGCTCAGCCCTCAGACCCTCTCACACAACCCGCACACCTAGAGGCTGCAGCCCTGCCCGCCACACGGAGCCAGCTTCCGCCCAGCTCTCCTCATCTGCCGGGAACACGTCTCTGCCCAGAACCTGGTCCGATCTCCTCTTTCTGATCACTTAATCTCAGCAAGGCTCACTTCCTCAGAGAGGCTACCCCGAGTTCCTTCTTCCTGTGGCTTTGAGGCACTTCTCCTCGTGGGGCTTACTGGGAAGCACGTCACTGGCTCGTTTACTGCTTTTCAGGTGTGGCCCTCCTCACCCCCCAACAAGCCTGAACACAGGCTGGACTCAGAGGCCCTCGGGCCTGGAACCACGTTCGGGGTAGGGAAGGGCGACCAGTTAACACAGGAGGGGAATTCACTTCCTGGTCAGAATGCTCTGCTGCACAGACTTCCCGAGACGCAGATTCCCTGATGATACTATTTGGCCTTGGAGATGGATCCCCTTGGTGAGAATTTCCTTCCACGTGGGTCTCAGATCCAGCAATTCCCCGCAGAACTTTCCTTTCTGACCTGAAGAGTCCAGTGAGTGTCCCTAGTTTCTCCAACAACTTCCAGCCGTGGACACTGATAGGAATTTGGAGGGACACTCCGGCCCCTGTAGTGCAGACTTCCAGGCACCAGCGTCTTAAGGGTGAATCCTCCCCGCCCAGGGCCTGGCCCAGTCGGCCAGGCGTGGAGCCTAGGCCCTGCGTGGTGCGGAGACCTTCTGGTCCTCTCATCACTGATGCTCTGAGGTCCAGCTTCCTCCTGGGAACTCAGTTCTAAGTGCAGACAGGGTCTGAGACCTCAGCCCCATGCGGGGCTCACCCAGAGCCCTGGGCCCCTTCCTGGCTCAGAGGCCCTGCGGTGGCCTCTGTGTCACTCTGGCTCGAATGCTGTCCCTGGTGCCCTTTTTCCTGCCCTGGAGGTCAGCACTGCGTCCGTAATAGTTGATGCAGCCTCTTACCTGTGTGTGTTCAGAAGCCCCCAGCCTCCGTCTGGACCGGACCTTCACCTGCACCTTTATTTCCTCCGTTCTCCACACCCAGTCTGAGTCCTGGGCACTTGGTATCATGTGCTCTGCTTTTGTTGTGGTTCAGTCACTCAGTTGTGTCTGACTCTTTGGGACCCCACGGACTGCAGCACGTGAGGCTTCCCTGTCCTTCACCATCTCCCGGAGCTTGCTCAAACTCAAGTCCATTGAGTCGGGTGATGCCATCCAACTATCTCATCCTCTGTCGTCCCCTTCTCCTCCTGCCTTCAGTCTTTTCCAGCATCAGGGTCTTTTCCAGTGAGTCAGTTCTTCGCATCAGGTGGCCAGAGTATCGGAGGTTCAGTTTCAGCATCAGTCCTTCCAATGAACATTCAGTGGATTTCCTTCATGATGGACTCTGGTTTATGGCCTCTGCTCCTTGGAGTTGCTCCAAAGCACCAGGCATGCTGCCAGGCACCCAGACTGCATACAAATACTGGTTCTTAAATTAAAGAGTGACTTTCAACATTTTTGTCACCAACAGCCAGGAGTGCTGGCTGGCTGCAGCTCCTGCCCTCCCCCAGAGGCGAGTTCATGCTTCAGGAGTGAGGACGCTCCTCCGGCAGCAGAGGGGCGGAAGGGTGGTCATCAGGGGACAAAAACGAGGGGCCCTTCAGTGGCCTTTAAGAGCCAGTGACGCCCCTGGAGCTGCGGAGGGCTGTGGGCAGAGGTGGACCACGGTTCCCTGGAGAGTTGGACTGTCCCCTGGGGAGTTGCAGGCCTGTAGGCCTGCACCCCTGGAAGC
>CM035296.1:47513192-47532877 GCA_020226075.1 Hydropotes inermis | reverse complement strand
CTCCTCCCCGCCCCCCATCAAGGGGGTAGCTCCCTGGCCGCTGTCCCCCGACACCTGCGGGCCCCTCTCCTCTCCCTGGCTTCCTGCCGCTCACCACGCTGGCCCAGAAGGGGACCCTCCCCTCACTAATTGCCATCCCGGCTGAGGACACGGGGCCCCAGAGCCCCGGAAGACAGACCCGCCACATGTCATTGTGGAATTCCTTATTATAGCAGCAGCGCCCGAAATCGCCAGTCATGGGGACTCAAATAGCACTCGAGGGCGTGAGCGCAGAAGGCTGCGATTATCTTCCCTGCCCCCGGAAAACTTCCTTTTCCTCTCAATTTAGGACCTGCCAACCCAGTGGAATGGTTAAAACTGCCTCCACTTAGAGGAAAAGAAAATAAAAAATATAGAAACATCAATATCTCCTACAAATCACGTTCCAGTGTCTGCCAGACGTGCTGACGCAGACATTTAATGCTCAAATGCGGAGGAACCACACCGCTCCTCCGCCAGGCCGCCCGCCGGATCTGCAGCGCCGGGCTGAGGCAGGCTCTCCCTCCCTGGGGCTGAACGCGTCGGTGGGCATTTTTCACGTATGAAACTTATTCATCTGCTCAACTCTCTGATGGAGGTACTGATTTTGTTCTGTTTTTCAGAAGAACACCTGGTTTGTCAATTTTGTCCAGCACAGTATCTTACAGATACTGTTGTTTAAAAGAGAGCAATTCAGTAAATTATTTTTATCAAGCCACAGAATTGTTATAGTCAGCACACAATGATTTGTTCCTTAAATTCAATTAAGTGTTTGCTATTTGGACTCTCATCAAGTATTCAGTGACAAACAACGTGAAACTACGTCAATTATAACACACATTCCTGATGTAATATCACCAGTGAAGTTTAGTTTTTAAAAACTTTTCAGTTTATATTGGGGTCTAGCGTAAGTGGGCTTCCCACCTGGTGCTAGTGGTAAAGAACCCTCCTGCCAACGCAGGAGATGTAAGAGACGTGGGTTCAATCCCTGGGTCAGGAAGATCCCCTGCAGGAGGAAATGGCAACTGTCTCCAGTATTCTTGCCTGGAGAATCCCATGGACAGAGGAGCCTGGCGGGCTACAGTTCCTGGGGTCACAGAGAGTCATATATGTGACCCAGCCTGTCCTAGTTTAAGTGCTGTTTTTAATATTCGTTTTTCTATCCCTGGGTTGGGAAGATCCCCTGGAGAAGGGAAAGGCTACCTGCTCCCGTATTCTGGCCTGGAGAATTCCATGGACTGGATAGTCCATGGGGTGGCAAAGAGTCGGACAAGACTGAGCGACTTTCACTTTACCCAAGAGGACCCTAAAGCGCAGAGTGATGAAGTGGCTTGTCCAAGATCGCACAGCTAAGGAGGGGCAGAGCAGGACCTGCAGCCGCGCGCCCCCGCCCCGTGTGTCCGCCCTACCCTCTGCTGCAGCAAGGCCTCCAAGCAGAGCCCCCTGGTGGCTCTGGCCTCTCGGCGGGACCCGCCGGATCTCAGCTGCTGGGGCCGGGCCCACCTGAGGATGCCCGTGGCCCTTGCCCAGAGCCTGGGACAAAGCCGGCACGGGGCTCGGGCGTCAGTCACGTGAGGATGGCATGGCAGGCTCTTCTTGGCGGGTCCAGCGGCGATGCCTGCGCTCCCCGCGCCTTAGAGCCCCACGACGGAGCCCGTCAGGGTCACGGGGGCTGAGCCGAGTCAGTAAACCTGCAGAAGCTGGTCTCACATGGGAGCTCACGTGGCTCACAGAGCCACCCGCTGATCACAGGTGGGGGAGACACCGCCGCAAAGCCAGCTGCGAGCCACACAGCCCAGTGTCCTTCCCAGATAATGGATTCTTTCCACCACGTTATGCTTCTTTGAATGAACATTACAATTACTCAAAAGGAGGGAGAAGGATTTAAGTGTTCACTAGTGTATCTGCTCACGGAAGCTTCTGTTTAAAACCAGTGGCTGACGTTCAGCAGTACATGCTTAAGCATTTCAGTTAATACCGTCCCACCAGTTATTAATACTGTACTGCCCTGGTGGCTCAGACGGTAAAGCGTCTGCCTACAATGTGGGAGGCCTGGGTTCGATCCCTGGGTTGGGAAGATCCCCTGGAGAAGGAAATGGCAACCCACTCCAGTACCCTTGCCTGGAAAATCTCATGGACAGAGGAGCCTAGTAGACTACAGTCTGTGGGATCACAAAGAGTCAGACATGACTGAGTGACTTCACTTTCACTTTTCACTTTCACCAGTTATTTAATAAGAGGAGAAAAACCCGAGAAGTCACTTGCAACATCAGAACAGGCTCAACTCCACTGAAATCCTGGCACTTCGGGTCTGCTGAGTGTTTTCAAGCCGAGTGAAGGAGCAGAAACAGAGTGAGCGATTTTCACGTCCAGAACAGAGCTTAGGAATCACCACCCAGGTTTCCAGCTGCCGGTTCCAAAGTGGCAACCTCAGTGCTCATGCTGTTTGGTACCATCCATTCCATGGGTCTAAGCCACATGTTTCCATAATTAGACGAGACATCCAAGCAAACAGAGGCTCCAGAGGCATCAGATTTGGAACCTCAGAGGAATGTGGCCGAAGAGAGGAGGCCCAAGTTAAAACATCCAACAGTGCCCCACATCAGGGGCACACGGCTCCCCGGAAGGATCACCCAGCTTTTATTTCTCTGCACTGGCATTGTTGGCCTTGCTACTTTACAAGCGTGACAAGCAATCAGGAAATCAGGGGCTGGGTTTATGGTGAATATGTCTCAGCTTGAGGTCACAGTATCATCACTGTATAATACCTGCTAACAGTGCACATCCTCTAGTCTTTGGCATAATTTTCCTAAATAGGGAGGAATTCTTAGCAAGGTAGTCTTTCTAAACAAGGCCTTCCTTTTTTATTTTTCTCTTCTTCTTACCTTCCCATTTCTTTTATGTCTATATTTTTTAAACAATTTTTTAATGTAGACCATTTTTAAAGGCTTTATTGAATTTATTGAATATATTTAATATTCAATACTGTGTTTCTAACATGTTTCCAGGTGATGCAGGCACTGCTGACTCAGGGACCACACTCAGCATTCTGAACCAATCGTTCTAAACACTGGAGGAAGAGGTTTACACGTCTTAACCTGAGATTAAGTAAGGTCTCCTTTGCAGCATTTTGCTGGGAGAAATATCAACAACCTCAGATATGCAAATGATGTCACTCTAATGGCAGAAAGCAAAGAGGAGCTAAGGAGCCTCTTGATGAGGATGAAAGAGGAGAGTGAAAAAGCTGGCTTGAAACTCAGGATTCGAAAAACTAAAATCATGCCATCCAGTCCCATCCCTTCATGGCAAATACATGGGGAAAAAGTGAAAACAGAGAGATTTTCTTTTCCTGGACTCCAAAATCACCACAGATGGTGTCTGCAGCCACGAAATTAAAAGACACTTGCTTCTTGGAAGGAAAGCTATGACAAACTTGGAGAGCATACTAAAAAGCAGAGACATCACTTTGCCGACAAAGGTCTGCACGGTTATTTAAAGCTGTGGTTCTTCTAGTAGTCGTGTACAGATGTGAGAGTTGGATCATAAAGAAGGCTGAGCATCGAAGAATTGATGCTTTTGAATTGTGATGCTGGAGAAGACTCTTGAGAGTCCCCTGAACTGCAAGGAAATCAAGCCAGTCCATCCTAAAGAAGATCAGTCCTGAGTATTCATTGGAAGGACTGATGCTGAAGCTGAAGCTCCAATACTTTGGCCTCCTGATGTGAAGAACTGACTTACTAGAAAAGACTTCAAGCTGGGAAAAACTGAGGGCAAGAGGAGAAGGGGACGACAGGCTAGATGGCATCACTGACTCAATGAATGTGAGTTTGAGCAGACTCCAGGAGACAGTGAAGGACAGCGAGGCCTGGTGTGTTGCAGCCCATGGGGTTGCAGAGAGCTGGACACGACTTAGTGAGTGAACAACAGCCAACAACAAAACCGCAGCGCTGGCATGTTGAAAATAACACAGATCAAGGCGCACAGCTTACAGCACCAGTTGGCCTGCAGGCCTTGGGGAGACTGGATGCTTGCTTGTTCCCATCACCATACATGTGATTTTTTTTCCCACTGAAGAAGGGTTCTCCCAGTATCCCAAGGGCAAGGCAGGCAGAGGCATAAAGACCTGCAGTTGCAAAGAAGTTCAACCGTCAGCCTATTTCAGATGAAAGGAAGCTCAGAGAACACCCACCGGGGCAGGCGGAGTCGAATGCCAGGCAGGTAAGAAACGTGCCAAATCGGCCTGGTGTGAGGGTGGGCCTGTGGCAGATCGCAGCTTGCCCGCTCTGTTCAAAGGCCTTTAAATTCAATTAGGAAATAATCCCTGTCTGGGTCACCGGGAACACAGCTGGGCCGGGTCTGCAGCGTGCTGCCGGCCGGCTGGAATCACTCACGGGGAAAGTCAGGTCGCAGAGGTCGTGGGAGCAACCAGCCCGCGCCCCTCTGGCCCCTGTTCGCGTCCAGCACTGCATCTGGCACTGAGCAGATGCTCAGCAAACGCTGAGATAAAACCACAAAACGAAGGAGGCGCGTGTTTCCACGGGATCCCAAGAGCTGGTACGCCAGGGTCTGCAGTGTCTACTGAGCCCCTTCCCACGTGGGCAGGAGGGTCCTATAGATGCAGCGACCCCTGACCACAGAGGAGCTGGCAGCCTACTTGTCACGGCTGCCCCCTAGCCACCCCCACGGCTCCCACCAGGCATCTGCTACCCAAGGCAGCACCTTCAGGGGCTGCGGCCAGGATGTGGAGGGCAGCGTTCACCGCCAACCCAGGCCTGCCCCACCAGCATGCCCTCAGAGGGGCCGGAAGGCTCACGGGACAGAGTGTCCAGTCACCCCAAGGTGCCAGGACAGCTGTGTGGCCCTCTTTCCCACCACGACTAAAACCCAAGTCAGCCTCCTGCAACCAGGGTCCATGTCCTTTCGTTCCTGCCCCGATTTTATAAAAATGAAACCAGCGTTCCTTTCCCTGCCCTCCTCTCCCCGACATGTGGACCAGGCCCCTGATGGGGAGATGCTGACCGTCCCTTGCCAGCCGCCCCGGCTTCCCAAGCCCCAGCCCCAGTTCTCTGGGGCCAAGCCTCAGCTTTTCCAGCTCAGGACCTTGGGGGACACCCACCCTGAGGCCAGCCCCTGTCTGCAGGCCTGAGGTTACCCAGGCCTGTATCTGCGAGTCCGCCTGCTGGCTGCCCCTTCCCCACGGGAGCAGCGTTGTCCAGGAGAGGCAGCAGTGGCGGGAACAAGCGAGGACATGGGTGGACTCTCCACCCTCCAGACCAGCCTGGTGGCCTGGAGCTGGGTACCCAACATGCTCACGCTACCCGTGCGAGGGTGCAGGATGCACTGACCAGCCGGGTGACCGAGGCGGGCTCCAAGCGCCTTCCCCAGTGCCCGGTGCAGCGCCTCCAAGTAACAGCGACTCCGGGATGCGGCCCAACAGCCCCGGGGCGGCGGGGGCTGCTCCCAAACACCCCTTTAGTTCCAGGTAACTGTGAAACAAACCAACCTCTGAAAAAGCTTCTACCTCTTGTGAAAGCTGGGGACTTTTCAAAGAATGGCAACTTCTCAAGAGCCGAGAATTCTACCTGCAGCATGAGGAAGGGCCTTTCTAAGTGATCCATTGTTTAAAGGTTGAGGAAGGTTTCCCAGGGCCCACGTGAAAAGGCAAGAGGCATCTCTCACGGCAGATGCGGCCTGTGGACACAGATGGGCCTCGGGGAAAGGATGGCCCCAGGCTGGGAAGGTGGGCGAGGTCCTGGGGCCTGTCTGGGTTTGATGGGATCCACCTGGAAAGGGCACATTTAGTATTTTTAAAGGCAGCGGGGAGGCACTGTGGATTCTATGTATGTTTTTTTTTTTTAAATTTAATAAAAGGTTTTGTTTCTGGGTCTTTGCTGCTACACGTGGGCTTTCTCCAGCAGCAGCGAGCAGGGGTTCCGTCTAGCTGCCGTGTGAGGGTTCTACTGGAGCCTAAGCTCGGGGTCTGAGGGCTTCAGCAGCTCCGGGCTAGGTGCTCCGCAGTGGGTGGGGTCTTCCCAGCTTGGAGATTAAACCCATCTGCCCTGCAGTCCAAGGCAGATTCTAAGCCACTGGACCACCAGGGGAGCCTGATTCTCAGCAATCCTACTTAACAGAGCAGCGTCTTCAGACCATGTTCCTTCTTCAAGGACAACAGTGAGTGACTGGGAGCCCCATCTTTCACTCTCTCTGTGAGCACAGGGCTTCTCATCACACACACACACACACACACACACACACACACTTCTGGCCATTTCATACCCTTCAAAACAACCTGCTGTGCAGTCAGGGGTCATACGGCGCCACGAGTTCCAGCACTTTGTAAAGAGCGAGACCCCATGTTGAGGACCCAGGCAGGCCCACCCGTCCAGGTGCCTCTGTGAGCTGCAGCAGGAAGAGATTCGCAGAGAGCAGCCCTCCTCTCGGGCTGAGAGGACAGGTCAGGTATAGGACAGAGATGGAAAGTTTGGGAAAGTTCTGCCATCGAGTTACAGCTTTTCCATTTGTTTGTTTAAAATATTTTCTTCCAAAGGCCTACTGTTTATACTGTAAGAAGATCCAACCAGTCCATCCTAAAGGAAATCAGTCCTGAATATTCATTGGAAGGACCGATGTTGAAGCTGAAACTCTAATACTTTGACTACCTGATGTGAAGAGCTGGCTTACTGCAAAACACCCTGATGCTGGGAAAGATTGAGGGCAGGAGGAGAAGGGACAACAGAAGATGAGACGGTTGGATGGCATCACCGACTCGATGGACATGAGTTTGAGCAAGCTCCAGGAGACAGAAAAGGACAGGGAAGCCTGATGGGCTATACTCCATGGGTTTGCAGAGTTAGACATGACTTAGCGACTGAACCACAACAACAACTGTTTATACGGGGCAAGAGGCTGTTTCAGGGTGAAGCTTTGAGGGCACGCTTGAAGCTCATTTTTAGTTAGACGACTGTCAGACCTCCCAGAAATATCTGCGGTTTATAGAGAATGTGGGGCTTATACACCGTCTTCACGTGAGGAAAGAGTTAGGATTTCAAGGAACAGTAAGTAGGGAGGAACGAACGCCACAAATGTAGATGAAAGAAACTGCTGGAAAGTAAGTTCTGCCGTAGGGAAGTCTGTGCAATTTCTCATCTCAGGTGACAGGACCTGTTCTTCCCGATGTGCCCCCCTCCCCCTCAAAGCTTCCCATAAAGGGGGATTTATGGAAGTTGAATTCTTTTAGGAAAGTCTCCCTTTGGGCAGTAAGGGGAGTGCAGAGAATGCCTCTTCCCGCACCTGTCAACTTGCATGCGTCTCTGGCTCCCGGTAACCTTTACGCACCATGGCAGCTCCTGGACCCTGCCGGGGCAGATGCAGTGGCCTGCAACACCACCTGTTCCCAACCACACGCGTGTCCTGCAAGCAAGCGCCCTCCCCACTGCACAGGGCGGCCCCAAGACGCGAGAGGCCAAGCAGGCTTCCCAGGTTTCAGCACCTAGAACTTGAGCCCGGACCTTTCGATTTTAGACAGCAGATGCGTCCTCTGAGAACAAAGCAAAGAATGCCGCCTTCCAAACAAACTCGATCCCATTTAGACACACGGTTTTCCTGTTAATCGTCTCCTTCCACTAAGACTTACTCAGTTTATCACCAGGGCCATTAACAAGACCAGCTCTTAAAAAGCTAAACGTATCCACAAGGGCTCCCTCCTGTGTCTGCTGAGACATAATTAAACACTCAGCAAGCAGCCAAACGTCTAAGGGCCCATCGCTGGCTCCTGAATTGTCCATCTACTTCCAAACAGAGAGACAGTGACTGATGACCTCAGGGACTGGGCGGAGTCTGGCCTAGAGAAGAGCTAACAATTGTGGGACAACAGTGCCAGCCGGGGAGCGGCTCTCACACGCGAGGAGGAAGGGCACGTCTTAATTGGAAAAGGACAAGTGGAAGCCAGAAGGCTGCAGAAGGAGGAATCTACATCCTACATAGACACTGAGGATGTCAATTCCTTCAGAAAATCTTACACTTGGCTCATTAATTCCTAAGACTGTTAAAAGAGGATTTTTGCTCAGGTATAGAACACAAATTGGGCTTCCCTGGCGGCTCAGATGGTAAAGAATCTGCCCGAAATGTAGGCGATTTAGGTTCGATCCCTGAGTTTCGAAGATCCCCTGGAGAAGGCCATGGCAACCCACTCCAGTGTTCTTGCCTGGGAAATCCCATGGACAGAGAAGCCTGGTGGGCTACGGTCTGTGGGGTTGCAAAGAGTCGGACACGACTGAGCAAGTAGCTCTGAGGCTCTCTGAGAACACAGCTTAGAGTGTTCAGCCCTGTCTCTGACAGCCCCGGAGGAACATTCTGGTTTCTACAGCTTTTCCTTCCAGAAATGCACATGTCCAATATGATGACCAACTAGGACTTTTAAAATTTAAATTTAAGTGAAGTTAAATAAAATAAAGAATTCAGTTGCTGAGTTGGGCTAGCCACATTTCACATGTTCTATTGGACAGCGCTGATCTAGAATCTGATGTCAGTGGCGAAATAAAGATATTTCAACATTCTCAAGAATATGTAAGTAGGAAGGAGGGGGAGACAACTTAAGAGATGGTCTTTAAATTGTGAAATATTTCAAGTATACAGTGGAAAAGTATAAGAAGTAATAGAAAATATTTGTGTGCCCACACTTGGCTTGGTCAAATCTTTATGTTTACCATACTCCCCCACTTCCTTTCTTTGGTGAAGATAAGAAAATACAAGAGATTCAGTGAGAGCCCCAGGGGACCCCGTCAACAAGCCCAGTGAAAGCCTTACTGAAAGTTCAAAGGAGGCTGGTGCTGGTGCCCGGCAACTACCTGGTGAACACCCTGGGCTCTGGACCAGACGCGCGGGTCTGTCATTCAGAGAGGCCGCCGCCTGGGCCCTGATTCCACTTATGCACCTCTGCATGCAGGTGTGGACATGGGCCCTAGGGACGGGATGCCGCATCCTGCCGTCCCGCCCTGAGTAACCCGGCCATCGCTGGACACCCCATTCTGGACATTGAGCTGGGCGCTCCCCACGGCCACAGTCACTCACTCAGACCCCCAGAGGACCGTGCAGCGACAATCTGGCTGAGACCTCTCATCTGTACACGGCCTGAGGGGAGCACCGGCCGACCTCCCCAAGCCGTCCCCGGGGGCCAGGCCTGGACTGGGGATGCCTGTGAAATGCACACTCCACTCTGGGGAGGAAGTGACCGAGCCCCCTTGCCTCCCCACCTCGTCTCTGCCGCCAGCACCACCCTAGAAATGGAAGCTAATCTTCCATTATCTCGTCAGCAAAGTAAATGTTTCTCCCTCTGGGTAAACAAGTCGGGCACCATCTGAGCAGGAGAACAAGGGAGCCTGGCAGCAGGCCTTTCTCTCGGCAGCTCCGAGCAGGAGCGCCCCGCTCATGGGGCCGGGGGCACCCCAAGGCCTCTGAGTCTGGAGACCCCAGCCCTCTACCTCCAGGAGGCACGGGGCTGCTCCACGGGAACCTGACCTTTTCCCAGCCCCATCTCCCCTCCCCCGCCCCACCCCAACAGTCCAAGGCAGGGACCTAAGACGCTGTCTCTCCCTCCGTCCACCCCGCGCCTGTCACTATCAACACCTCCTGGAAGACACTTCGGCCCCACTGACTCTGACCACCAGCCTGGGACCCCTGGGGTCTCTGGAACCGTCTCCAGGTTGTGGATCACCCCCAGGGCATCCCCGTGGGCTCTGACTCATTAGAGCGCCAAATATTCCTTCCTCCGCCTCCAGTTTCTCATGGCCTGGCAAACAGCCACACTTGGCATGCCTTGTTTTTATCAGATTAAACTGTATCATCCCTCTTCCCACGCAGGATTGCATTTCTGTTGGTGAAGGACAGTGAATACCCGACCAACGCTTTAAATATCACTCAGTCTGGGGAGACAGCGGAGAGACGAAGACAGATCCTTGGAGCTACGCAGAAATGAGTGCAACACAAAGGCAGGACATTCACGCTTCACAGGCGTGCCCCAGACCACCTAGTATTATAAGGACGGATGTTTGCTCGCTACTTCTGTCTCTCAGGCTTCGATCCAGGAGACAGATGAACGCTAAGCATCCTGATTCCTGGGGCACAGGAAAGAGGGGGACGACACACCCTGGTCCCCTTTGCTGCCTGACCTCAGCGCTCCACCAATTCAGAGTCCTTGCATCTCCTGGGGTACACAAAAGTCTGGGGGGGTGGGGAGGGCCATGCTGATGTAAAATTCTGTCCAAGTACTTGACAGCATCATACACACCCAGTACACACACAAGGGTTCACGACATCGTCGTTGTTGAGTCGCTAAGACTTGTCCGAGTCTGTGATCTCATGGACTATAACCTGCCAGACTCCTCTGTGCATGGGATTCTCCACCCTAGAATACTAGAGTGGGTTGCCACTTCCTTCTCCAGGGGATCTTTCTGACCCAGGGATCACACCCATGTCTCCCGCATTGGCAGGTGAATTCTTTACCACCAAACCACCTAGGAAGCCCTCAGGACATAGTACTTAAGCCATATTATGTGTTGGCACTAAATTCTACTTTTGCCTTTTAAAATGCCAAGAAGAAGTCCCCCAAATGGACTGGGTAACCCCCTAAAGTATTACAAACTGCAGTTTCAAGGGTAGGGTTCAGGTCGCTTTAGAAGCACACGTACAGGGGCCTCTGAGAACTGGGACCCTGGCCCATCCAGCCTGCTTTTCTAAAACCTGCCACCTATTTGTATTCGGTCCATGAACTACCAATGCTTTTTACATTTTCAAAGGGCTCCCAACAATCACAGGAAGAATAATGCTTCTTGTGTGGAATGTATGTGAAATCTGAATTTGAGAGTCAGCCAACAGTGTCTTGCTGGAACACAGCCACACTCGTTCACTCCCAGCCTGGCTGAGTTATTCTCACACCAGGGTACAGACCGATGGCCTACAGGACCTGAAAGACAGAACGTCTGGCCCTTTACAGAAAAACTTTGCTGAGTGCTACGAAGCTCTGATAGGTGCAGACTGGACCACCTGGTCCATCAGGCAAGTGGGGAGCCAGAGTTCGGAGACGTACGTTTATGGTCCGAGCAGCATGCAGGCGCTTCGTTCCCGGACCAGGGATCAAACCTGCCTCCCCTGCAGTGGGAGCGTGGAGCCCTAACCCGTGGACCGCCAGGGAAGTCCCAGAGTCAGGATATTTCCGTTTCACTTTCGTTTGTAACAGAATCACCAGTAAGATTGCTTGAAAAGCAAGGTGATTTTTACTATGAGAACAGATACCTTGGAGTTTCTCGGGTGTGGGAGGGCCCCGCACCGTGGATTCCAAGGGCAGTGAGCTTGTCATCCAAGGGCGGTTTAAATTTTAATGCTCTTCTTTTATGGGGGCATTTAATTTGTGGTGGAAGAAAAGGATGGTGTTAAAAAACATCCCTTTCGGAACTTATAATTACAAGCCTGCATTTTCTCCACCTGAGGGAACACCAGACTGATTAGACCAACTTTCTCTTAACATTCAAGTCATCGGAATGGCTGCAAACAAAGGCCTGCTGCAGCCGAGGCCGGGCGTGCAGAGGCCGGGCGTGCAGGAAAGCGAGAGCGCGGGCTGGGGGTGGCGCGGCTTCTGAGGCCCGCCCGGGAGAGGAGAGAAGGCTCCCACCTGCCCTGCCGCCTGTGGGCCTCGGTGCAGAGTCATCTGGGGACGCGGAGACGACTGGGGTGGACAAAGGAGGGGGAGAGAACAGTGGGAGGGGGAGGAACCCGACTGTGGCTGAGCCGTGGGCGGGGCTGGGGGCAGCGAGCTGCACCCCGGGCTCTGTCTGAGGGTGTGTCCACGGGTACCCTCAGCCTGTGCGCACAGTCAGAGGCGGCCAAATAAAGGGCCTTCTGGTGCTCCCCTCCTGCCCCCAAGCCCCAGCAGCTCCAGCAGGCACCCCCTTCGCCCCTCCTGGCCTTGGCCTTGGGCCACTTAGACGGCTCACAGCCCCTCTTGGCCCCCTGGCCTACCCCACCCCCAGTGCCCACAGTAACTGGACCCGGGGAGGCCACCCTTCTGTCATTCGGAACCAAAACGGTGCCCAAGGGGACTCCGTGTTTCCTTGCAAAGTGGGCCAGAGACCCAAGCTCGAAGGACCTCATTGGTCCCGTCTCACACACACACGAACACACACACCCGCCCCTGTCGGCAGGGCCCAGACCCAAGGGGCCAAGGCCCTTCCACGCCCCACGACGGCAGGGCCAGCAGAAGGGCAGGGAGGACACAGCTCGAGGCTCCGGTGCCCAGCGCCCGGCTGGCAGCACTTGACTCCGAGCTTGAGTCCCGGAAAGGCACGCCTCCCTGCACTGGGCAGGGCCACTGGCCTGTGGGCGGCCAGGCATAGGGCCCCTGGCCAGGCCGTGGGGACCCTGGCGAAGGGGCGT
Organism: Hydropotes inermis; assembly: GCA_020226075.1. Classification (NCBI taxonomy): domain Eukaryota; kingdom Metazoa; phylum Chordata; class Mammalia; order Artiodactyla; family Cervidae; genus Hydropotes; species Hydropotes inermis. The sequence goes on along the minus strand of CM035296.1, from coordinate 47,520,433 downwards.
TTGGGATGGGCAGCGTGGAAGTCACGCACACACTCCAGCACCTGCCACACACACATGCACGCACGCACACCAGGCACACGCCGTGTGCATGGGGCGGGAGCAGCGGGCTTCAGCTGCAACAACAGTCAGCAACAGCAGCGGGGAGCAGCCGCCCCGACGGGCTGGTTTCCAGAGGCTCTGACCTCTGCCTCCGTCTCAGGCTCGTTTTCCACCTTTAATAAGAAACCTCTGTTGACACTCCCCTGAGTCCCGGAAGACAGAATCCCCTGGGTCCTTCCACCATATTCTCACATCAGGTGAGAACTTCCGCGTCTAAGCCACACGTGTTTTGTGGCCTGAGAACGATCAGTGCGCTCCGTTGTTCTCGCTTGGTCACTAAGTCGTGTCTGACTCTTGAGACCCCCGTGGACTGTAGCCCTCAGGCTCCTCTGTCCATGGGATTCTCCAGGCGAGAGTACTGGAGTGGGTTGCCATTTCCTGCTCCAGGGGGTCTTCCTGACCCAGGGATTGAAGCTGAATCTCCTGCATCGGTTGATGGATTCTTTACCTCTGAGCCAGATTAGGAGTTTACGACCCTTTAAAAGATCGTTGAGTTAAACATCAGGAGAAAGGTTCAACTGAACACAGAAGACTGAGTGACTGACAGTCCTGCGACTGAGTGAAGACAGTGACTGGGACTTTTGTCCTCAAATCACCAGAGCGGCCCGTGCATCTTTCCCAGGGTGGGACGGGGCTGGGGGGAGGCTGTGCGCTATCTCCTTCACCGACGTCTCATGCGGGTGGGTCTCTGCCCTTCCCTCTCCTCCCCGGGGGACGTCCCCCAGGACCCCAGCTTAACCCCGACCATGACACGCGCAGGCCCTGGATTTTCTCTGTCTCTTACAGGCGGGCCACTTGGCTTTTCTGAGGGAGCCACTGGGGGATCCCCGCTCCCGGGCCGGGCTAAGTTCTCCAGGGATACTGGTGGTGAAACCACCTTCCCATGAGGTGATGCTCCTGGGCACCCGAGGGGCTTGCGGGGGTTCCCACGATCTCAGGCATTTCCCCTCTGAGTCGGCGCGGCCAAGGGGAGCCACGTGAGAGTCCAGGCCAGAGACTCACAGACGGCTCAGCAGGTGGACAGACTGGACCCTCCCCCAGAGACACGCCCTGCCCTCAAGACCCACCGTGGGAGATTCAGCAGGAGACACATATTTGCCCTGAAACTGATAAGTGAGGCCCTGAGACCCGAGTTCTCCTGCCTTCACGTGAGGGAGGGTCAGAGGATTCCAGAGAGGCTGGGAGTCCGTCAGTCCTGCACCCACTGCACCCGGCCTGTGCCTCATCACGTGAGTCCCCCGTGTGGCCAGACCCCCTGGTCACCCCAAGACCCCGAACCGGCGTCAGGCCGTCCCTCAGCAAGTGACGGATCGGCCACTCGGCAGGGGAAGAAGGGAAACTCGGCCTCTCAGGAGAAGACCCCTTACGAGTGTCGGTGGGAGACGGGGAGCGGGGCGGGGCGGGGGGCTGCCCAGTTTTCAGTTATCCGCACTGTGCTGTGTGCTAAGTTGCTTCAGTCGCGTCCAACTCTTTGTGACCCCATGGACTGTAGCCCCCAGGCTCCTCCGTCCATGGGATTCTCCAGACAGGAACACTGGAGTGGGTTGCTAACTTCCCACCAGTCCATCGAGTCATCAGTGACAGTCTGCAGCGGGGAGGAGCCGCCCTGGGCCAAGTGGCCGTGGCCGCTGAGAGTCGTAACTCAACACCACTTTCATCAGCACGTGTCCTCCTGTGGCAGGTAGCTGCGTCAGTTCCCGGGGAGAGAGGACCATGGGAGAGTGGTGATCTGAGGGTCAGAGGTTACAGCTCAAGTTCTGCCCCCAAAAGCGTCACGGATCTGGATGTGTTCATGCTGCCTCTTCTCCTTTCAAATGGGAAACGGGAAAGATTCTGAGTTGGCAAACCTAGGCTGACAGCAAGAAATGAGAACAGCGCCCCACCTCTAGTGCATTCCAGCATCCACACCCCTGTCTGCGGTTCTGGTCCTCCACCCTCCCTGTATGATTGCCGCCCTCACCAGTCAAAGCAAAAGGGACGTCCCTCCAAACCAGAGCCTCTGCACCTTTATATTGTGGAAATAAAAGAGGATGATCAGAGGCCCTGATAACATCAGTTTCCCCATCTTCAGGCTGAAAATCAGAAATAAGAGTATCAGAGAGAAGAGATGAACTGACTGGTTCCGGTAAGAAGCCTTTGAAATTAAAAAAAAGGTAAGAGGAAACCCAGTTTCCTGCTCACTGATTCCTTGTGCCCTATTCTTGGCAACACGACCATCTTTCCTTCTGTTTATACCATGGAAAGAAAGGGGGCCAGGGCCACAGCCAAGGGCAGGAAGAGCCCCAGCGAGTTACACCTGTGACGGGAAAAACAGGGTGTGATCTGGGCCCATCGCGCCCCACGTCCCCATCACCACGCTCCCAGGCTGCAGGCGCAGTCTCCAGCTGCCCTGCCCACCGTCCTGCGCCTTCCAAAATTCAGTTTCAGCATGGAGGAGACAGAAGCACGTGATTTTCTGCCTCCTTCGCTGTACCTGTTTGCTATTTCTTAAGTCAAGGCCAAGTTCACTCCTGAGCAAACGTAACCGTCAAAGCTGACTCGGCTCTAGTTCATCCCTTCCACCCTGGTCTATGCGGAGGCACCTCCCAAACACAGTGCTGAGTTTTCGAAAAGAAAAGAAGGAAGTTCAGGAGAGCAAATACATTTGTGGCTGTTGAGTCGCTAAGTCCTGTCCGACTCTTTGCTACCCCATGGACTGTAGCTCGCCAGGCTCCTCTGTCCATGGGGTTTTCCAGGCAAGAATACTGGAGTGGGTTGCCATTTCCTATTCCAAATACAAATACATAGGATACCACTTAAAGTTTTTTTTAAAGGCAAACAGTACCATATAGGGGCCAGGTGGAACTAGTGGTAAAGAACCTACCTGCCAATGCAAGAGATGGAAGAGACGTGGGTTTGATCCCTGGGTCGGGAAGATCCCCTGGAGGAGGGAATGGCAACCCACTCCAGTGTCCTTGCCTGGAGAATCCCATGGATAGATGAGCCTGGGGGGCTACCATCCATGGGGTCACAAGGAGTCAGACGTGACTGAAGCAATTTAGCACACAGCACAGTACCACACAGTGTCCTAGAGATGGCTTGGGGACAAGAACAGATGGGCTACAATGAAAGGAAATTCATGGGGTGACAAAGCAGTGGGAGGTCCAGACAAGTGGGGAGGAAGAAGCTGAGGGGTAGGAGCCCCAGACTATCTTTTAAAAAGAAATTCTATTGATGTGCAGTTGCTTCTGAATGTTGTGTTAATTTCTGCTGCACCGGAGAGTGACTCAGTTATACACATATATATACTTTTTCATATTCTTTTCCATTCGGGTTTATCACAGACACTGAATACAGTTCCCTGTGGTCTACAGTAGGACCTTGTTGTCCATCCATCCTATATATACTACTTTGCACAATAATCCTTTGTCTCTGAGTCTGGGGATCGGGTGCATTGCTGGGTGACATTAGAAATGTTTCCTAGTGACCCTGGATGAAAGAAATCAAAGTCCACACGTTCCTCTGAGCGGCTCCTCTGTGCTCCTCTGAGCGGCTCCCCTGTGCTGGCCCATTCTTAGGAGCTGGACCAGAGGCTCCTGGCACGTTTGGAAGGAAATGGTGAGCAAGCCAACAGCTGACGGAGCTGGGCCCTAAAGCAGGGCACGAGATACAGCTGACCCGCGGCGGGGTCAAGGGCCATGCCCCTGTCTTGGAGATGGCAGTGGCTGTCTCAGGAAGAGACACCTCCAAGGAGTGACCTTGGCAGCCTCTCACTTCCTCATCTGCTGCTGAAAATACAGCTGACCCTAAACTGAGCCGCCGCGTTCTGCCCTCGGTCAGCGTCTCCGTTTCACTGGGCAGATCTCAGCCAAGGGGAATGGTGTTTATTTTAGAACTGAACCCACTGGCCAGGACCCCATCCGCGCAGGGTGTCTCTCCCCCAGTGTGGAGCGGGGTTGTAACTGATGACTCCATCCTCCGCTGGGCAGTGAGGACTGCTGGCTTGGACTGCTGAGTGTTGAAATTGGGCCCGTGATGTCAACAGAGGAAGACGCAGAGTTACACCCGGGCCCTTCAGAGCATTTTTAGACTCATGACCTCGTAAGGCCTCAGTAAATCCTATAAATAAGGATATCAGGTATCATGCCCATTTCTAAGATGAGAAACGACACCTTCAAAGGCCAGTTCATTGACACGGGGATGCACCAGAGCCAGGCTTCTGGATTGCCCACTGCAGGCAGCCCGGAGACTCCTCCTTAAGCAGACAAGCCAGCATGGTAGAGACAGTCACAGCAGCATAAAAACCAGACACGAGGCAGGTCTGTACGAGATGTTAACACCTCCTGTGGAGCCCACACCACACTCCCCGGGTCTCAGAAGTCCAGCCGCACGCAAAGGCCAGGGAGTATTTATCATTGTTTTTGCCAAACAAACCCTCCCTTACCTTAAAAGCAAAGGTCGAAAGCACAGACTAACTCCCAGGGCAAACAACCGGCTGGAGAGCGTGCCTTGGCCTCCGGAAAGCCTGTGCTGACAATCATCCAGGCTTTCTTCGGTCAGGCAGGCGGGCGGCCCGGCGACAGCATGGGGACCAACCCCTAACCAGCAGCAGGAGGAGGCGACGCCCACACAGGAGCTGTGTGTCCCTGCTCCCCACGCTCTGCATCAGCCAGAGCGTAACTGCCTCAAAAACCGAGCCCCACGCATCATGCTGTTCACCCCTTTCCAAGGATCAAGAATGTGGAGGTGTTAGTCGCTTAGTTGTGTCTGAGTCTTTGCGACCCCATGGCCTGTAGCCCGCCAGGCTCCTTTGTCCATGGGATTCTCCAGGCAAGAACACTGCAGTGGGTGCCATGCCCTCCTCCAGGGCAATCTCCCCATCCCAGGGATGGAACCTGGGTCTCCTGCTTTGCAGGCGGATTCTTTACTGTTTGAGCCACCAGAGAGTATCAAAGAGACATCTAAACACGTATCATAAATAAAAATCCAGACTCGACCTTTCTGGTGAAGAGATTAAAAGCTCCTTGAGTTTAGGGGCTGAGTTTCTATTCAAAGTCCCATGTCCAGCTTTTGACCCAGAGGAAAGACTGAGTAATGGTGAATCGTGGAACAGAGAAGGCTGGCCGTGCACCATGAACGCATCCCGTCTGCTTATTCAGCAGGGACTGTGCAGAGGTGCTCTGCTGGGGCAGATGCCAGGACGAGCAAGTGGCCTGCCGGCCTCAGGGGGACGACGGTCTGATGGAGGAGGCACGGGGCTCTGAGGTCAGACCCCTGGGAGTGGGAGGAGGGAGGCAACCCTGGGGAGGACTCTGCAGAGAAAGGGGCGTCTGAAACTGCCCTGCGGGGGACGGGGAGGAGGACCTGAGTGCAGGGCTCAGCTCACGCCCAGGAAGAGAGGTCACGAGCTGGCGTGGCCACCAGGACCCAGGGAGGGTCTGCTTCATCACCAAGGACAGCACCAGAAGCGGCCATGGGTCCGCAAGGAGGGGCTGCAGCGGGGAGGCGGGCAGGGGTGGGGACACTGTGGGTCCACAGGTGCTCGGGCCACGGCCTGGGCAGCCTCCGCTCTCTGCACCCCAGCACCTCTGAACCAGGCCTCCACCGCCTGCCTGCTTCCACATCAGGCCCGCGCTCCCCCGGGCCCCACCCCTGTGGGTCTCAGTGATTTAACAGGGCGGGAAGACGGGCGCGCCAGAGGGAAGGTCTTATTCCTTCAGCGCCGCAGAGACGGGTCAGTGACCGGACAGGCTGCACCCAGAGGCACAATCATCTCAGCAGAGCAAAGTACGGGCGCCGGGAAGGGGAGGCGGGAAAGCGCCACCTGAGTCCTGGCTGACTCGGAGACGGGCTGCAAGGCCCACCTCCCGGAGGCCTTTCGCCGCCACCCGGCAGACACAGATGGTGGTGAGCCAGTGGGTGAGGGCTGGCCCTCGTCACCAAATGGCCTTCTCAGCCCCCACGCATAGACTTCCACTCGAACAAGGATCCTGAGTGCAAGTTTAAAGCAAAACGGAAACCAAGGAAGATCTACAGACAGCCAACAGGCAGCTGTGTTTGATTCCACTCCTAAGAGGCCCCTGGAGCCTTCAAATTCAGAGACAGAGTATAGGGGTAGTTGCCAGAGGCTGGAGACAAGGGGATGGGACGTTGTGCTTAACGGGATAGAGTTTCAATTCTGCAAGATGAAAAAGTTCTGGAAATGGACAGTACAACAAAGCAAACGTAAGTAATGCTGCCGAATTACACACTTGAAAATAGTTAGAAGAATAAATTTTGCATCTTGTGTCTTTTACTACAGCAAAAACTCAACGGAAAGTGGGCATAATTGCCTCTGAAGCCCTGACCTGCCTGTGCCCACCTGCCCCACCCACCAAGGTCCTTAGGTTCCCTTTCCCGTCCGGGGACCAGATAAACTTGGTCACCATGACATGGAACTGGCTCCAGGAGCATGTTGTGTTCCATCCTCAGGGCAAGGATCCCGTGTGGCTTAAAATAGCGACTTTCATCCTGACGGTCAGACGTCAGGCACCTGCTCCGCAGCAGGGAGAGATCACTTCAGGGCTTCTCAGCTCCTGAGGTCACCCGGCATCTCCGGACGTACGCCCATCCCCACGTTTACACTTACTCCCATGTCCATCGCCACCGACGCTCGGATGCCGCCCCAGTTCCCGAGGAGCGAGCTGAGGCCTTTGTGTCGCGGCCGGGCAGAGGGGCCGACAACCCCACGAGGCGCTTCCAGCACAGGCTTCCCGGGGGATGCGGGGCGTCTCGGGCCAGGTGTGGGCGGACACAGCAGGCAGCTCCGCGGGCGCTCAGGGGGACAGCAGAGCAGCGGGGGGCTGGGGGACCCTCCGTCCAGGCCTCGGGAGCATCCCGCGTCCCACGTGAGCACGGTTCACGGACAGGACGGGGGCGGGAGGGCACCAGAAGGAACAAGATCGCGGCTGCGGGCTCCGCCCTGCGTGCGCTGGCCGTCCGGGTCTCCTGGCTGAGATGGGGCCAGACCGCCCGCCCCCTGTCCTAGCGCCGCGGGGGCCTCAGCTTTACACCTCCCCGAGGACACAGGGGCCTGGGGCAGAGCCAGGGGACGGCTGGCCCCACGAGGCGGCGGCCACCCGCAGGCACAGCCCGAGGACACGCTCAGACTCTAGGCCACAGGC
>CM035296.1:47492057-47512792 GCA_020226075.1 Hydropotes inermis | reverse complement strand
CGAGCTGGCGAGGCCTTGCGGGGCGAGGTCACACCCGTCCCGGCCCTGCTCACACCGAAGGGCCCAGATGAGGGAGGGTCAGGAGGTGGTCCCACCGCCGCACTCTGAGGTCACCCTGTGCTGCTCACACGGGAAGGGGTGGCAGGGGAGGGAGTCACTCCAGGCCATGAAATGCCCCCCACCCACCGCCCCGGAGGAGGGGTGCCCACGCTGCTTCTGGGCCCGTCGGGGGCACGTGCAGGGGGCAGCAGGAGATGCCTGCGGCCAGCCCGCTGTCGGGGACACGTGGGCTGAGTCTGAGGTTGCTGAAGGGATCTGAGGCGGGGGAGTGACGCGATGGGCTTGGGCTGAGAGGGGTCACTGTGGAGTGGAGAGGAGTTCGAGGGGCACACGGATGCACAGAGCCCCCGCCAAGCCCCCCTGGGGGGACGAGAGGGAGGAGAGACCGAAGGACGGGTGCCGCTGCAGCCGCAGAGGTGGGAAATGCCACGTGGTCGATCCTTAGCGGGTTTGGGAAAACCAGGGAGAAGACACGACCAACCCATCTCGGCCAGCGCTCTGAGAAAGGGCCAGGGCCTCTGAAGCGCCGGCTTCTCCATCCGCCCAGGGGGCCTCTGCTGGGCACCCACTGGGCCCGCAGAGGGTGCAGCATCAGGTGAAGCCGGCAGCACGCTGGGGCGATGCCCCCTTTACAGCGCTTCCTGTGAGGAATAAACAGGGAAGGATACTGGTGGGACCAACAACCGTGCAAACGACCCATCAGGAATTTACCAGAATAATCCCACTTGAAACACCCTTTTCTGTCATAATCCTAAAACAGGGTTGGGACATCTGTTCATTTCTTTCCCCCTGAAACTTTTAAAGCATTACAGAGTTAGCTGTCGGGCCTGTAAGGTCAGTGTCTCTATCCTGAGTTCTTCCGGGGACATCTGCTAAGTGGTGGTAAACATTTAACTCACGCTATCGGCGTGGGGGCAGGTTAATATGTGTCAACTGTCTAGTAGGGTTCCTGCCTCCACAAACAAATAGCTTATTACACCGATATCAGTGCCGCCAGGAGGCCTCCTGGGGGAGGGAGTCAAACCCCTTACCCTCCGCCCGTTTGGACGAAAAGCATTAATGTTTTCTGGGAACAGGGCGTTTGGGCCCAAACCTGAATCCTTGGTTCTCTCTGATACAGTGCTTGCTAGGCCCACGCCTTGTGAACACACTTCCTGCCGGCCCCTCCTGGAACGCCTTCCACACAGTCCCAGCGCTGACACCACAAGTCAGGCTGCTCCGGGACCCCCGGCCCCCATGCCCACCCACAGCCGGGGAGTCATCAGCTGGGAAGCAAAGGCGTGTCTGGGGGGAGCCATGAATTTCCTGTAGTTTTACATATGACTGCATGGGTGTAAAATATGCATTTTCCAGCGGAAGAACCCATTGTTTTTGTCAAATTCTCACAGGGGTCTCTGATCCAAAAAAAGATTCAGGTGATTCGGAAGCACCAGTTTAAAAGGCTCTTTCATTTCTGTCAAATTGGCCATATTTCAACATAAAGAGGGTCAGAGTGATCATTAGTGGAAAGAAGTCAAGGATGGGCAATTGCATTTGTAAGGTTTCAGGGAAATTAAAACAGATCCTGTGACGGGATACAATATGGGAAAGGATTGCAACAGAATGGAGTGGGGGGTGAGGTGATGGCCACGGAAGAGGGGGTCCGGGTCAGGAAGGAGAAAGAGCCGTCGGAAGCCCCAAGTGGACGCAGGGCCCTCCTGTCCGCTCTGAGGTGGCCGCCGCAGGCAGCTGGCTTAGCCAGCACACCGGTTCCTGTTGTTATTTAAATAGCTGGAAAGCGTGTGTGCGGTGCAGAAGTCCTGGCCACCCCCCCACCCCCCAACACCACCCCCGGGACAACCTGTGGACACGTCAGAACTGCTCAGAGAGACGTGCTGATTAAAATTCTGTGGTCTTTCCCAGAGATGCTCTATTTTTAACCCAATTCTGACTGTCACAAAGGGTGAGGTTTACATTGCTTTTCGGTAAGAAAATACCTTTTCCTTTTTAATATTCCCATGAATAATTTAGCCTTGCTGACAATTCCTCCTGTCTCCTTCAAGCTCTCTTTCAGAAGACAGATGGGGACGTTCCGGGCAGAAGGGACTGAAAAACCATGAGAATCTCTGCCTCTCACCCTGCAGGGGCCCTAATTAAAAATAAAAGAACCACCACCACAAAAAGACGAAAAGGACTGTAGTCTGAGAGCTTTGAACATCACCATCACCTCCTGGTAATTCTCCTGCAGCCCCGGGTTCAAAGTGATAGGTCTACTTTATGAGCGCTTCCCGAAAGTTCATGCATAAATTGCTTATTAGAAATAAAGGCGTAAACAAAGGAACCTTCTATGAAACAGAAGGAGACTCGCAGACAGAGAACAGACGTGGTGGCCCAGGGGAGAGGCGTGGGGAGAGAGGGAGGGGAGTTTGAGGTTAGCAGACGCGAACTATTATATATAAGGATGGATAAGCACAAGGTCCTACTGCACAACACGGGGAACTACAGTCAAAACCCTGTGATAAAACACAATGGAAAAGAATATGAGAAAAAATGTATACATGTGTAACTGAATCACCCTGTTCTACAGGAGAAATTAGCACAACGTAACTTCAACTGTACTTCAATTAAAAAAGAGAAATAATGGCATGAACATACGTTTAGATTCTCAATTCAAGATCACAATTTTTAGGGGCCCTGGCCCAGCCTACACAAACCATTTTAACCCAAAGACTGCTGAAATGCTTCACATTTAAAATGTCTGTGTGCGGAAACAACATTGCTTTGATATTACAAATGGTTTTTAATATATTTTAAGTGCAACCTTTTTCTTGTGAAAATTTCTTTTTTTTTTTTTTTGAAAATTTCTATTACATACAGGTACACCTCCAAATTCAAGAGGAAAAAGAACTCACTCCATGGTAACCACTAATTATTATTTGTTAACATCATAGTTTTGTTTTAGGATGAAGAGGCAAACTATAAGGAAACAGCGCCAGCCGATGAGGATGAGGCTTCAGTGTGGACTCGTGAGCATCGCCGAGCGTCACTGTATGGGGTCCAAGCCTCCACTTGTAAGGATGCCTTGGTTGGGAATTCTTTCCCCTAAACTTTTCCACTGATTTTCTTTACAAAACTAAGGTTGGTTAACCACATCCAGGGATGCAAGAAGTCTTTTTAAAATTAAGCTTTTTTGGGAAGTGACTTTCATGGAAATTATTTAGCAAGACAATTTAAATGCTTAAACACATGTGGAAGAATCCCAAGTGGGTCCTCGAGGAACTTGGAGTCTCAGGAAGAGGTGGTGGGTGTGGACCCCCGAGGGCAGGGGGCCGGCTCTTGATTCTGACTCCACGAAGTGCTCTCTGCACAGGCGTGAAGAGTGGACTCTCCCCAGACCCTGACTTGGGAGAAAGCCTCATCGGGGCGGGCAGGCTGCCCAGGGCACCGGTCAGCCGTGCTGGTCCAATGGGGTCTAAGGCCTCAGAGCTCCTTGCTCACTGGGCCATGGGCCCACCTGCCCGACTGCCCGCTCAAACTCCAGGTTGAGCAAGTTCCCCGTGACCTTGCTGGTGCCTCCATCTGCCTGCCTTGTACACATTTAATGGGGAGGGAACATCGATCTTGGTCATGTGTCAATAACTCGACTGACCTCTTGAAACCTGCAGACCTTCAAATCAGGGCATCAGGGACTCACGTCTCTGCCCCCCGGCCGAAGGGTCTCCAGTCTGCGGAGCCCCCCCCCACAGGGTCAACTGTTCGTTTCCTTAAAACAGCTCCTACCTTAGGCTTTAAAAACAATTTTTTTTTAACGAATTCCACAGCTCCTGGGAGTATGGTCTCGTTTTAAGGGAACCACTTTATATTTTATTTACTCTTTAAGAGAGGCTGTAACACAAATATGAACTGATTTGGAAAAGCACCTTGGAGAGGCTCCCCAACTAGGGTCCTCTCCTCGATGAGCATTTTTATTTTGGTATTTGTCTGACACCCGGGTTACCAGCATGACTTGAGGTCTGCTGTTCAGACTCAGAAGTGATTTCAGAAATTTGAAATAGCCGCTGCTGGCTGACTGGCTGCCAAGCCTGGGAGACAAAAATGAACAAGGTTCTCCTCCAGCGGACACAGGTTGGTGGGCCAAGACCCAGGCCATGCGTTGGCAGCTTCTCCCGTCAAAAGCCAAACGGTGAAGGTATTGGTGCTTTGGGCCGCGGGCTTTCTGTTGGGACTGACCGATGCTGGCACTGCAGCGCAGAAGCCACCAGCTGGTACACAACTGCCAGGGCAGGGCCGGCTCCAAAGAACGGCTCTGATGGACACGGAGACTCCGATTTCTTACAGTTTCCACACATCACTAAATACTCATCTCCTTCTGATGTTTCATGAATCATAAAAGAGCATAAAAACCACTCACAGCTCAGTGACCACACAGCATGGGCAGCTGGCTGAGCGTGGCCGGGGGCCGTGGCCTGCAGACTCCTGAGTCTGCCCCTTCCTCGCTGGGTGTGGGTGAGCTGCCTGGACGTCCCGAACCCTGCTTTCCTCATCTGTAAAATGAGGAGGCGAATCATTGTTTCCTGGGTTCGAACGATGAGGCACCTAAACATAGACAGCACTAGATGAATGCCAGCTGGTCTTCCTGGAGGGGTGGCCTTGCTGGTCATGGCAGTAACAGCTAAGCTTTCCAAACACTTGCCTCCTGTCAGCATGGAGTTGAGTGCTGGTGCTTTTTACAGGATCTTATCTAATTTCCGAGGCCATTGATTTTAAGACACAATGTTACTGAATGGACCACCAAGACAAAGAAAGCTGCCAGTTAACCTCTGACACAGCCTCCATCGCAAGATGCATCCTGATTTCACAAATGCTAAAATATGTGTGTGTGGGGGGCGAAAGGACTGCACTTTAGAACCGACAAAAAATGGTGTGTCCTTGAAGTCCGCGAGCATCCTAGGAGGTGGGCACTCCTGTCCCCACTTTACAGAAGAGGAAACCGAGGAGTGGCCTGAGCGTGCTCAGATGGCTGGGTCCAGCATGGGCAGCAGAGTCTGGAGTCTGAGCTCAGACCCTGAGGCACGAACGCCTGGTGGAGCTGAAACAGCTGGACCTCTGAGTAGGAAATGGCAAGGTACAGGGGTTGGGCACAGAGGGGCCCTGTCCTCGGTCAGAGAGGACACGCCCAGGCCAGCCAGTCGTGTCCCCCGGGCGCTTCCGGGCAGGACGTGAGTGCAGAAGGAAGTAACAGGAAGCGCGAGTCTCAGATGCAGGATAAAAACAGCAGCCATACCAGCATCTCACCAGCAGGGCCCAGATGGCCGATGGGGAGTCCTGTCCAGCGCAGGAAGGCAGACCAAGATGCTGAGCAGATGTGGCGTGACGTCCAGGACCCAGGACTTCAGGATGTATCCCTTGGTGCCCTGGCCAACGAGTACGGGCCTGGGGACCTACACTGCATGGTCAGCGTGGTTCACGCCAGGCACCTGCTTCCTTCTGAGAGCCTGGAGTCTGGTCCGAGCCAGGCAGAGGGGGCCGGTGTGATCAGTCCTGGTCAAATCCCGGGGTGCTGAGTCTCCGATGAGCTCCTGGCGACACTATCTCCCACGTGTGGTCACAGCCCGTAGCTGGGGAATGAAGTGCCCCTCCGTGGGATTCCCCGGGAGTGGATGCTGAAGTCAGGCCCGGCCCCCTGCGGGCTTCGCCCTGCGCTGAGTTTGTTCTGTTTCCTTTCCTGTGATAAATCACAGCCGAGCCAGAGGCTGACATGCTGAGTCCTGAGAACCTCAGTCCCAGGGTGAGCTGGGGGCTCTGACACAGCCACGCTCAGCTGTTTGGTCTCAGGGCACCGTCCTCAAGAGACGGTGCTGAGCCGGTGCTGGACGGAGGCCCTGTCTGCACTGGCCCCGGAGCGGAGGTCGCGAGAAGCCAGGGGAGGATCTCTGTCCCGCTCAGGGGCGGACTGCCCGTCCACACTCTGCTGGGAGAGGTGACCTCGTGATTTCTGTCCTTCGAGTGGAAGACAGATGGTAGCAGGAGACGGTGATGGTGACGATGGAGGTGACAACGGCTCACGCTTTCTGGGACCTGCCATGCACCAGGGGCACGTCCCACGTCAGCTCACCCTCAGCCACCCTGGCAGGTGGGCGCCGTCGTTGGCTCCATCTTGCGATAAGGACGCGGATCAGAAAACGACTAAGAACCACCCGCCGTCACACACTGGTTCGGGGACACATCTCTTGGCTTTAGAATCCAAGTTCTCACCACCACACCCAACTGTCCCTCTCTGGACACAGACTGAAATCTGCACTTGTCTCAACAGGCCCGGTGCCATCCTCCCCTTGAGGAGACACAGCGCGGGTTCCATGCCAGCCTCAGCAGACGCGTATGTGTGCGTCACCCTCTGAGAGGTGTGGACAGTGTGAACTCTGGGCCCCCCCAGGCACCACACTTTGCACCACACACTCAGAGTGGACAGATGGGAGGGAGTCACCGTTCGGGACTGGGGGGGTCAGCACAGACTAGAACTGTGATCCAGTCTCGGGGGGCGTGTGGACATGGCGGGGATCTCAGAGGTAAGTTCCCAACAGTCAGAAGGGAAAGCGAGCAGCCCACGGGGAAGAGGTAGACCTGGCTACAACCACGAGAAGCGGAGAGGCCTGAGAGGCAGCCGGCGGAGTCATGGGCCCACCTGCAGAGAAGTCAAACTGATGGCTCCTCCATGGAAAGTTAATCTAACAGTGGAGTGCAGCCAGGGAGGAAGCGATGGTTTGCCAAGAGTTATTGGAGGCAGAGGGAGACGTGGGCCAGAGCCCTGGGGACGGGGAGGAGTTGAGAAGATGCTGATGGAGTCTCAGCATGACGTGAACCCGTGCGGTATGCAGGCAGAGGCAAGACCAAGCTGGGTTCCGGGGCCAGACTCTTGTGAGACCCTGGCTGGCACGACCTCTCTGAGCTGACGGTGGTGCTGACGGTCTCAGCCTTCCCCAGTTTAACCTTTGAGGATCCTGACAGATTTGGGTTGGAACTGCTGGCAGCTTAAGAACCACCTCTAAAGAGAGCACTGACGGCCTCCAGCATCTCCCTAGCAGCGGCAGGGTGTTCGCGATGGCCCCAAGAGCAAGCGCGGAGAGCTGCGGCCAAGATGGTGATACTGACGGGGGTAAGGGAGTCAGGGCAGAACGTCAGCAACACCCATCGCGTCGCACAGAAAAACATGTTTAAAGGAAAAGACAACCTTAGCAGTGAAAAGAGGGAGGCTCTCAACAACAGTAAGCTACACGGAGAAAAGGAGGAAAAAATGAAAAGCAAGCCCAAGAGAAGACAGGCTCGCTGGTGGCTGCTTCCTCCAGCCTGGTCACCGGTTAACTCGCTAGCTCCGCAGCTTCAGACAAACCACCCCTGTCAGAACATTTCTGGATAGCTGCAGTCGAAGCCGATTAAGTCTCAGGATCGTATCCCAACACATTCTGTGTTTTGAAGGAGGACCAGCCACTGACCCTCAGGAAGCTAACTGCTTTTCCATTTTCGAGCATAGGCATCGGATGAAACCATTCACTCCCAGGTGGCCTCACCCCCTAGCAAGCTCTCTGCCCCGGGACCAACATGGGCCCATGGCAAGCGCCAAGGCCACCACCCCGGGTGGACGGAGCAGTCCTCGGCAGAAGCTGGTTAGTCCTGCCGCGGAGGCTGCTTCCTGCTCCGTGCACAGTCCCGCTCTCCAGGGAGGGGGACTTCATCCCCTGATGTGAGTGCTACATGCGTGCATATTGAGTATCCAGGCAGTTCTGCAGCTGGCTCCTTCCAATCAATTATCGCGCCTTGTACACGTACACAGGACTTCCCAGGTGGCTCAGTGGTGAAGAGCCTGCCAATACAGGAGACTCAGGAGACTCAGGTCCTATCCCTGGGTCAGGAAGAGCCCCTGGAGGAGGAGATGGCAACCCACTCCAGTATATTTGCCTGGAGAATCCCATGGACAGAGGAGCTTGGTGGGCTACAGCCCATGGGGTCACAAGAGTCAGACTCACTCAGTGAGTGAGCACGTGCGTATACACTAGGTCACTACCCAGCAAAGACCAATTTCTGGTTTAATGGGGCAGATAGAAGGGATGCAGATGCAAACGTCTAGCAGCTGTTTCTCTTCTCATTAAAATATTCCCCTTAGAGGAAACCACACGCCTCCTCTGTTCACTCGGACTTGCCTTTTAAGTAGCTGATACACTGGGAATTTTAATAGTAGAAATAAATTCGTTTGGTGCCATGCATATTTCTGTTCCCATTCTAGTGGGCGCTAGGAAGCCTCCTCTGTGTTCCACCCCTGAATGTTTTATGGCCACAAACAATTCTCTGGAAAACATGCGGCATTTGGGGTAATAAAGATCCTGCAGATTTTATTAAACAATCGTGCCAGTGAGCGCGAGCAGTAAATGCTAATGCTGGCTTCAGGGCACAAACGCCCATTGTGCCGGCATCTCAGAGGGGCGCCGCGGGAGAGGCTGGACCGGAGGCTGGACTCCGGCCCCTCCTCCCCATGTCACTGATTTCACCGAGGGATTTGAGCAAGCCCCTTAACCACAGCTGTGCCAGGAGCAAACCAGGGTGCAAAGAGAGCCCTCCCTCTTCTCTCCCCTGAAGCCCACCTTTCAGGCCAGGTTAGAGCCTCCCCCTCCGTGGTAAAGAACCTGCCTGCCAATGCAGGAGACGAGGCTTCCATCCCTGGGTCAGGGAGATCCCCTGGAGAAGGGAATGGCCACTCACTCCAGTGTTCTTACCTGGGAAATCTCAGGGACAGAGGATCCTGGGGACTACAGTACATGCAAAGAGTTGGACATGACTCAGCGACTAAACAACAACAATAAGAGCCCCTCCCGGCCCCAGTACCCTCCATGCACCCCCCATCCCTTGCAGGGAACCCCCGTCCCCCGCCACTTCCTCTCACTACAGGACATGCCCTCTTGAGGCCCCCTCCCACAGGAAGGCCTCCTGTCTCTCTCAACATGCACTAGGCTCTCTCCTGAATTTCCGGTGACTTCCAGCCACCCACACACATCCTTCAGTGATTCACTGCATCACTAACATCTTAGCATCTGTGGGATACAGCGCAGCGCATGCAAATGCAGGTCCCTACGCACGCACGGTGTGGGGCCATTCGGACA
This sequence comes from Hydropotes inermis, assembly GCA_020226075.1. NCBI lineage: Eukaryota > Metazoa > Chordata > Mammalia > Artiodactyla > Cervidae > Hydropotes > Hydropotes inermis. The sequence goes on along the minus strand of CM035296.1, from coordinate 47,503,604 downwards.
AAACCCAGCAGGACACAGAGGCACCGCGTGGGCCAGCAGGAGAGAGGACGCTGACCGTAAGGAGGCGGCAGTGACGCTGGGTGGGGGCTTCAGAAAAGACGGGCCCTCCCCACCAAAACGTCTGACAGCCGAGACGGTGGGAAGCTCCCTGAGAGAAAGGCCCACCCTAATGATAATCCATAAACTTCGGGGCTTCCCTGGTGGCTCAGACAGTGAAGAACCCACCTGCAGTGCAGAAGACCCGGGTTCAATCCTGGGTCAGGAAGATCCCCTGGAGGAGGAAATGGCAACCACTCTAGTATTCTTGCCTGGGAAATGCCATGGACAGAGGAGCTTGGCAGGCTATGGTCCATGCAGTCACAAAGAGTCAGACACAACTATAAATATTAAAAGCTACCAAATGTTCCCCGAGAAAGTTCACTGTCAAAGATGAGACTTACTTCTCACACTGTGGGTCGCTCTCTGTGAACGGGAGGACACTGCAGAGCAAATCCACGGTATCGCCGCTGCAGGGCCCGGGGGCGGGGGTGCAAGCGTCTCCACTTGGCCGGGAATTTCAGCGTATGTGACACTGGAACAGCACACCTGTGGGCCTGGAATGCGGCCACCTTTCCTTTCCCTCGGGGCTAGATTTCTCCCACTAACTCTACCCCTGCTCCACGTCACCCTCAACACAAGCTGGAAACCGACGCCCCTGGAGCTTAAGGCAGAAACTACAGGACTCAGACTGAAGGCTGCGGCCAGGTGGGCTCAGGGCCCGGCCCTGCTTGCCCGAGCCCCTTGGGCCCGGCTGGGGGTTGCCTAGGAGTCCTGCAGCTCTGTTCACGAGGGATGATGAAAAAGGTGCATTTCCTCAGAGTCAGGGATCTCAGAGCAGCATCGATTTAAATCTTTGGGGCTTTGGGGGAGAGAGACAGACAGAGGGGGGGAACACCTACATGTGAGCAAGAGAAGACACGAAGGACACGGTGCGGGAGAGGGGGGAGGGGTGAAGGGAAGAGGAACCCCAAAATGACGACCACGGAGGGCGCCCAGCAGGGAACACGTCCAGGGCCGGAGAGGGCCTGACGTGCGGAGAACACACGCGCAGCGGACAGGCCCGCTGGCTGAACGAGTTGCCCAGACTCAGCGGGTGAAGCAGCTGTTGGAGACGCTTGGACGAGCGTGTCAGGTGGGTGGGCATCTGTGTGCGTGCCCGGGGAGGACGCTGTTGGACCCGATGCCCGTCCGGCTTGTCCTCCTGGAACGTCCGACATCCTGGGTGAGACGCGAGGGGAGGCTCTTCCGGTGAACAAGTCCCAGCCACAGTCACGAGCACTGATAAGCAGAGGACTCGGGGGAGTGGCCGGTCTGGCTGCATCAGCGAAGAGTATTTCTATCTGGGCTCCTAACAACAGCCTGACCCAGGAAGTAGCACTTCCTGACATCGTCACGACCCCCGAACTCTTAGTAGACTCATCATCACGTCCAGAGTCCTATGGAAGTGGACCCTATTTTTGCAGCTTATTTATTCTTTATAAAACTCTGTCCAAAGTCAACACTCACCTTCTTTCCTGTTTGTCTGACATTAAGAGATGGTGCGAGCGGGGGTCCGCGCAGAGAGAAGCCGGCACCGGCTTGTGTGTTAGTCGTGGGGCTACGTCATGCTGCAGGAACAAAACCTCTGCAATTTCAGATGCTCAGAACACCAGAAGGTCACGTCTTGCTCACACCACATGCCCCATGCGGGCTGCCTGGGTCTCTGATTATCACTGCCACTTGAGGGTCAGGCTGAGAGAATGGTTATGTGTTAAGGTCCCCAGGTCCCTCGCCAGTAATTCAATGCTCTGGCCCAGGAGGGACGTGTCACTTCTGTTCACAGCTCATGGGTCCGGGCCAGACACCGGGACCTGCCCAAGGTCGAGGGAAATACTGGCCAAAGTCACCAGTGGCGTTCACACCTTGTTACAGGGAGTTGATCGTTCAAAAATGCTTCAAACACACATCACGCATGAAGAGGCGGCTCCGACTTCCTGGAAGCTCTGTGTCCTGAGACGTCTCTAGGCCACCAGCCCCATCATCCCCCTGCAGAGCCCAGGTCTGTCCCCGAGACTGACTCGGGGCCCCGCTGGGGTCATCTCCACCCGCCACGCAGCATAGCATCCCGGGAAGCGGCTCAGCACCTGGACTTCGGCCCCAGACCTCAGTGCGGGCTCAGCCCCTTCAGTTTCACACCCTCCTCTTCCTCAGTGACTCTCACAAGGCCAGCTTCTGTCTCTTCTGCTAAAGGTAGGGCACCCGGAAGGTGGGAGAGCAGACAGGTGGGCCGAAGGTTTCAGGACCACTGCCCAGCTCCTCGGCAGAGAGGAGCAGCCAATCCAGGGAACCCGTCCTGTGGCCGTGAGCGGCGGCTCCCAGTCAGGGTGGCCTGCGTCTAGGCCTCGGTCCTCCCACTCACAGTGGCATGGGGGGCGGCTCCGTTCCCCCCGGGGCACTGTGCCGTCAGCGAGGGGTGTGGGCCAGCCTCACAGCCCCGGAGCCACTCGTCCCGGACCTCTCTTTGGCCACATTTGTTTCAAATGACTCAGTTCCACAAAGAGCAAGCTGCATCCCTCTGGGATCCTGGGAGGTAAGCATCCCCATTACACCAGAGAAAGACCAAGACTGACCCAGCATTCACCTCCATCTGCCCAAGGTTGCCCTCTTTCCTGCAACCTTCTCCCAAGCTTGCCCTGATGCCGTGAGAACCACACACAAGGGTCAGGAAAACAGCTCGCAAAGGTCAAGTCCCTCACTCGTACCTGGAACTCTTCAAAGAAGCTGCTCTGCCCAATTCCCTAAAATATCAGGCCACACTTCTGCCCGTCCCCCGCCCCCCAGCCCCCGAATACACCCTACGTGCTTGACCCTCCGTCGTCTGCACACACGGCCAGCCAGGCTCCCATTGCAGGGGCTGGCGGGGAATCAGGAAGCAAGGCCCGGGGAAAGGACGGCGAGGTGGTGTCCAAACCCCGTCCCTGCTGCACCTCAGGGCCCCGGAGGCATCTTCCTTCACGGCTCCACAGACACGCACCGCAGGCCGCCAGAAGGTGAGCTGGGGCCCGGTCTGGAAACCACTACCTTCTCACCTGGATGGAGCCACTCAGCTTGCCTCTGGCCTCACAGGCGCCAAGGCCCACCCTGCCTGCCCTCATCTGGAGGCACGGTGCAGTCAGGGCTTCCCCTCTGGAAAGTCCTCTGGAGCAGACACTGGCAAACACAGCTGATGGGCCCATTTGGCCCAATGGCTAGTTTTGCAAATAAAGTTTTATTGGTGCACTCCTCTGTGGACGCATCATCTGTGGCTGCTTTATGCCAGGACGGCAGAGTAGCTGCGAGAGAAACCCTTCAGCCCAGAGAGCCGGAGATACTCTCCATCTGGCCCTTACAGAAAGCGTGCTGAGCCGTGGTCGGGGGCTTGCGGCAGGGAAGGGCCGGGGGGACAGGGCGGTGGCTTTACCAGGATGCTGTCCTGGGCCGTGACTGCCTCACGCAGCCCCGCAGACAGAGCGCACGGCTTCCTTTACTCAACACCTCCTTACGTGCTGGGAGCTGGGACATGATGATGGCTAGATGAACGCCCTGTGGGAGTTTAAAGTTCTGTGTTGGCATGAAGACGGGGCAGAAGGAAGAGAGGCGTAGAGAGACGTGAAAAATCCATCCGGGGTCAAAGAGCGGCGGGCCGTTCACACAGCAGCGAAGAGAGGGCGTTCCGCCTGCCAAGGTCAACACAGACGGACCTGGGCACACGCCGGGGGGAAACCATCATGACCAGGACGGGTGTGCAATCCTGACCTCGACGTTCAAAACACGAGAGCTAGCGGACATATCGTCTGCAGATCCGGAAAATCCTGCAGACACAGCGACAGTGTAAAGAGCAAGGGAGGGGGAGAGGCAAAAGCCAGGCTTGCAGAGACCGAAGGAGGGGAGGGGGCACGGGGGCGGGGCGACACAGTGGCTGGTGGGGGCGACACACGGGATGTCAAGGAACAGCTGGATTCCTCCCCTGTTGGGATCCTTCACGTCTGACTTCTTATACTCTTGTCCCTATTCACTGTCTAATCAAACTCAAGTTTGAAAGCAGTCACTGTGACGAGTGAGGAGGCCCCCAGCTCAGATGGGCCGGGGGTGGGGGGGAGGTGCCGGGAGAAAAGCCACTGGAAAAAACGGCACACCTGTCCTTTGAGGACCTGAGCAAACGTCGGGGGAGAGTGTCCAGCAAAGAGCGCCGTGCAGAATCCGGGTGCCACAGAGGCAAGGTTTCCGAGGGCCTGAGCGGACAGGGGCGGGGGCGGTGGGAAAGCAGGGCTGGAAGGTCCCCCGGCCGCCCCGAGAGGCAGCGTGAGCCACTGAAAGGCTGAAGCCGTCGGGGAAACAGACACGGTCAGTCATCGTCTAAGAAGACTCTTCCTGCTGCGGCGACATGAGTTTATTCTGCTGTGCGGACGTCCCCCTCGGGGTCCTGCAGGCCTGAGAGCAATGCTGGCCCCTGACACGCACCACCAGTTCCACAAATGCCGCCAAGGTGTCAGGCCACAACCGCAAGGCCCTTTGTTCCCTCAGCTGACGGGTATTGACTATGGACTCTTATGAGCAGGAACACAGTTTGTGCAAACCAATGTGTTTTTGCACACTGACTTAAGTATCAGTGCACTGGGAGAGATTATACCTATAAAGACATTCCAATGGTGAATCTTTGTAAAGCAGATGCTCCTCTAAAATAATCTCCTACCACAAACGGACTTTACAATGAAAGGTTTTAACCCATCAGACCCATTTTAAACAAGCATTCCATCTAAATGCGCCTTTGCTCTTTGAAAGTATAGACAAGTGAAAACTATGAATGCTGTAAACATTTTAAAATCATATCAGTAGGAAAATCAGTTTAAAAGCATATGTCTCTAGAGACAGGAAGAAACATGCATATATAATAATAATAATAATTATTATTATTATTATATAAAAAGGTACAAAGACAACAAAACAGAAAAACAGCACTGCCTCTGGTTTCATCATCACATCACCTAGTTCAAACCTGCAATTTGATTAGTAAATAATGACTGTATTTTTTGCCTCCTTTTCATTCTATTTGAAAAAAAGAAAAGTCAACATTAACTCTTATTCTGCTGTAGAAAGTTAGATCAAAGCATCTCCAAAGAACTCAGTGACTTCAAAAATCTTGAAAACTCTATGACCCAGCAACTCCTCCTCAGAGCATGTGCCCTAAAGGAGCTGGAAGCAGGGATGTGGACGGACCGCTGTGCACATCTGTCCACCCAGCGCTGCTCACAACCGTCCCAAAGAGGAAGCCTCCCAGGTGACGGTGACGGGTGACCGGGTAAACAGGGTGTGCCACACCCATAGGGTGGAACAGGCCTCAGCCTCAGAAAGGAAGGGGGTTCTGACCCAGGTCGCGGCGTGGATGAACCCCGACATCATTCCGCTCAGTGAACAAAGCCGAAAGACAAATCCTTGGTGATCCCACTTACACAAGGTCCCAGAGTCATCGGATTCATAGAGACAGGGAGAAAGTGGGTGGGAGGGTCTGGGAGGAGGGCATGGGGAGGTGTGCTTTACTGGGGACGGAGTTTCAGTTCTGCAAGACGAAAAATATTCCAAGATGGATGGTGGTGACACTAATAACAGCAACACACTTAAAGCCACTGAGCCGCACACTTAGCAAGGGTTGACATGGTTTCACGTTAAGTACCTATGCGTGCGTGCTAAGTCGCTTCAGTCGTGTCCGACTCTTTGCAATGCCATGGGCTCTAGCCTGACAGGCTCCTTTGCCAGTAGGATTCTCCAGGCAAGGATACTGGAGTGGGTAGCCATTCCCTTCTCCAGGGATGGAACCCAGGCCTCTTGCATCTGCTGCATTGGCAGGAGGGTTCTTTACCACTAGTGCTGCCTGGGAAGCCCCTAACGTTACGTATATTTTACCCAATGAAACACAAAGGTCCCAAACCTAGATATCTTAATCGAGCCGCACAACTGGTGATTTGTTATAGATGGACTCACCTCGTCCCTCCCTGCGGCCCCAATGGCCCAGGTTCCTTAAAGGTCTCTGGGCTCCTCCGGGATGTCCTCTGAGGTCACAACACTGACCGGAGACGAGGACATCCGCATCCTCTCCGCTGTGGGAACAAACACACGTACCTGCTTCTGGCCCCGAACGCCACCCCTGTTCTCACAGCAAACCATCCTCAGAGGCCTCTGCCACCAGGTCAGGGAGGAGTCTGTCAGCTGCATGTCCGCAGAGCAGATCCGGGCTCCGAGTGTTTCTCAGCTCACCTTCTCCAAGAACACCCACAGAGTGACCCCTTAGGCACTGAGATCCCTCGACAGGCGCCTCGGCTCTGAACTCAAGTCGGACGCTGCCCAATCAGATGCACTGCGCTCGAAACAACACAGTTCTCCATCTCCCATTTAAACACCTCAGTCCCTGCTGGACACGAAGAGGAGGTCTCAGAGGGCTTAAAAACAGCATCTTCACACGCTCCTCCCAGGTCTTTAATTACCTACACATGCACTTATTACACGACCTGGCTCGCCATGAGCTAGAAACACACCAGTGATGCCGCCCCAGCTTGGAAAGCTCCCCAGGAGTTTAGAAACGGACCAGAGGGAAGACAAGAGGGGGCAGGAAGGGACGCTTGGGGACACGGCCCCAAGGGGGCCCTGCAGGGGGGCAGATAGGCCTCAGCGCTGGACAGGGAGGAAGAAGGGAGACTCGCTTGCTGCACAGAGATCACAGCCGTAGCCCCAGCCGTGCAGTCGGAAGGGGAACCGTCCTCCTTAACGAGTCCGCTCGTTTGGGAAGTCGGGGGAGGGGCTCCAAATAAAGCGGCCGCGGGAGGTTCCGGGTTCTTCTGAGACAGCCTTGTTCTTGGTGCCCGGAGGAGACTGGCACCTCTGGCCACAGCCGCTCTGCGGGCCCTGCTCCCCAGCGGCCAGGCCACGCCACGCTGGAGACAGCCAGGGCCCAGGGCCAACACTTGCATCAGATGGAAAAAGTGAGTCCTTTATAATCCAGCAATCCCACTTCTGGGTATATACCCCAAAGAGCTGGAAGCAAGGTCTCACCCCTGCACCCTTCTCAGCCAGAAGGTGGACGCAACCCACCTTCTGTCCAGGGGTGGAAGGACAGATAAACTACACAGGGTCTAGACAGACACTGGAATACTACTCAGGCTTAAAGCAGAAACCTGGCCATGTTTCACAACATAGGTGAACCTTGAAAACATCATAGCTTAAATAAACCAGCACAAAAGGATAAAAACTGCGTGATGCCACTGGCGTGAGGTCCCCAGAGGACTCAGATGCAGACAGAAAGTAGAACGTGGGTAGTGGGGGCTGGTGAGGGGGAGGGGCGGCCAGCATGTCATGGGGCACAGTTTCAGTGGGAGATGGATGGTGGTGACAACTGCACAACAAAACGAATGTACTTAACATGGCACAACCACTTAGAAAGGGTTACGATGAGGAACTTTCTGTTAGATCTTCATACCACAATTAAACAATGTTTTAAAAGTGTACACAGAGGATCGGGGTGCAGTAAGAGAAATAAGCCGGGGAATTCTGTGTGAGCAGCCAGGGAAGACCCTCTGAGGAGGGCCCGAAGGTGGAGGGCAAGATGACGTCTAGACTGAGCTCATGGGCATCTTCTCTCCGCTGCCCCCAGACTGTCAGTCAGTCGTGGAAGCAGAGGGGTGAGCGATCAGTTCCGAACCCAGCCAATCCTCTCGGCATCCAATCCAAATCTGTCTAGTCCACGAGGCTTTCATGAGAAATCTCAGCTAATTACCACTACCATTCATAACCACCTACGTGACACCACCACGTGCCCTTCCCCTCATCCTTCACAGATGAGAAATGGACCAAGAGAACTCCAGCTTTTCCAGCTCCACACACACACTTCTACTCTGACAGGGCCGTGAATTCCTTCATTCACCCAACTCATATTTAGACATCCTTTCTGTGCCAGGCACAGCCCTGGGTACCAGAGATATAGGGGGAAAGAAGGATGAGAGGTCCTGCTCCGTGGGGCTTACTCCAGAGCAGGGGGTGGTACTGATGGAGATGCAGATAAATCAGTAAATCTCCAGGGAGTGGTGGATGCTGGGAAGAAGGCAGACGGTCCTAAAGGAACAATTTGGGTGATGACCACCGATGGGACGTGAGCAGAATCACGGTGACAAGAGTGGCCCGGCCTGCAGAGGTCCAGGACGCAGCATTTCAGGCAGGGGGCGAGGCCGGCAAGGATGACCCAAGGAAGCAGAGAGCCCGGCACACAGAGGACGGGAAGTTCAGTCCGGCTGGAAAACAGTGAGGTCAGCGGGAGGCAGGCCTCGCAGGACCTCAGGGCCGTGGTGAGGAGCTTGGGCTGCACCGTGAAAGCCGCTGAAGGGTGAGGCGGTGACCACGGGTCACTCCCCACACCCTCTGCCCCATCTCCTGCGGGCTTGTGGATGTTCAAGACAAAGCAGTATTGCCCAGCCCCACCCCCTGTCCCCAGCAACCGGCTGTGGGCAGGACACTAAGGGGAGGTGAGATGTGGGACCCTCAATCTCTGAGAGGCGACCTTCATGGGAAGAGCATCCCCCATCCTCTCTCCCACCGCTGTGCTGGCCGGAATGAGGACATGAGTGCAGAATTTTCAGACAGAGAGAGTCCGGGCCCCAGAGTCAGGAGACTGTCCGTACCAGCCCTGGACGACTCCAGTGAGGACGGACGTTACCGGCTATTTTGTTTAGATCCCTGTCATCTGGGGTTTTCCTGCTGTCACAGTGGAGCCACTGCTGACTAACCCTGAGGGTCTGAGGCGGATGGGCACAAACTCTGGCTCGCGCCATATAAACACCGCCCTGGTTGTAAGAGAAGAATCGGTTGCGTGGCTCAACCACGAAGCTGGTTCAGGAAGCTGTTGCGGTTATTTGGGCAGGAAATGGGAAGGCTTTGCCTCAGGGGCAGTGGCTGGGCAAGTGATCTGTAGGACTTGATGGTCAAGAAGACAGTGACTCAGACTCAGCTGGAGCCCCGGTGGGGATGGTGGTTCTTGACTGAGGCTGGCAGGATGGGGGGGTGAGGCCAGGAGGCTGGCGGGGTGATGAGGGCTCTGCTTCAGCCCGGAAGCAGGCACCTGAAAGGCCTCCAACAGCCAAGCTGAATTCTCTCCGGGCCACAGGGCGGAGGGGTGGAACTCGGTAGGGAAGTAAGAGCTGGTGAAATAACTCACCCCCAGATGATTTAACACCACGTTTCCAGGCTTCCCAGGCGGGTCAGCGGTAAAGAACCCGCCTGCCAATGGCAACCTGGGTCGGGGAGATTCTCTGGAGGAGGAACCGGCAACCCACCCCAGTATTCCTGCCTGGGAAATCCCATGGACACAGGGGCCTGGCGGGCTACAGTGTATGCGGTCGCAGAAGAGTCAGACAGGACTGTGTGACTAAACAATGTGGCGTGTGGTTCCAGCAGCGCTAACCAACACAGACTTTAATTCATTAAACTTCGTTAAAGTTACAGCCACACTGCCCTGCTCAACAGCCCGTGGTGACGTCAGAGCCCTGGGCAGTGTAGACAGCCCACTCCCAGCACAGCTGAAGGTCTCTGAGACGGCTCTGGTCTATGCCTCTTTAGAGACGGTTTATTACGATGGATCTGCTTTGTCTCACAAGCTGAGGTGCGAGAGAGAGTGGGAGAGAAAATCATTTGTTTTATTTTATTTCTTCTTCTGTAAAGTGGACCCCAAACCACCACTGTTCTCACATCCTTGCCCAAACGCTTCAGGTTCATGTCTATCCACTGCTCACAACAATTCCCAATATTCACAGAGGGCAGAGGTCTGCACGACTGTTCAGAAGGTAATCAGCCTGAGGTCTCAACTGTTCTTTTACTCAGGGTTGCCTTCTCAACCCTGAGAAAGGATGGGAGCCTAAGAGATGCTCTTGCATCAGCTGAAGGCAGACGCCTCCTGCGCCCTCGCCCCAGCCCCACACGGACGCCAAGCAGCGGTGAAGCGACAGAAAAGCCAGCTGTGCAAACGTTCGCTTCTATGGTCACAAGGCAGACGGGGAGATTGCCAGACAGGAGAGCCTGGAAAAGCACCAAAAAAGCAATCATCCCTGCAGAGAACATGAAATAAGACCCTACAGTGACCCCAGAAAGAAGCAGAGGACAAACAGCCCCCACAAACGAGCGGGTCAGAGACCAGCCGGGTTTCCGGGTGACGATCACAAACGAAAAGCAAGGTCTGGGCTCCACGACACTCCTCCCGGGAACCCTGCGAACCCACCTCCACTGGGTGGCGACCTCTGTGTCACTTGGAGGTGGTATGTCAAAACTGCCAAGAGAAGGAAGGCTGGGGTAAACTTCATCCTTGAGAACCAGAGATCTGAATCACTCGTTCCCCGCTGAACCACGTCTGGGGACGCCTTCTGTGACAGAGGACAATTCAGTTCAAACAGGTCAGAACCAGGGAGAACTAGAACAGCACAGTCACCACGGGATGAGAGGACAGGACCCCCAGCACCGCCTCCCCAAGACACAGAATGGAGCAAATGCTTTCTCACAGAGGCGGTGATGGCTGTCCTTGGCCTCCAGAGTGAAGCCTGGACATCTCACCTGGCACCCATGCCCCGAGGGGCCCCAAGCCTTCGGGGAAACCTTCTCCTTCCCCCATGGAGACTCCCTGGAGAGTCACACCTGCTGGCCAGGCTCCTGGGTGAGAGGGAGGAGCATTGTGGGAAGGTGCCTGGTCATCGGCCGGACGAGGCCAGAGAGGAAGCGGACCTCGGAAAGGGAGGGGGGTTGAGGCAGGAGAAGCTATCAGCCTGGGGACGGGGGAGGGGGAGCTGAGGGTGGCAGGAATGGGGCCAGGGAGAGGGCCCCGCGGTGGGCTGGACTCCGGACCTTAGAACATGGTTCCTGAGTTGGGGAGAGGCCTGCGGCCACCTGCAGACACATTCCAAGCAATCTGCAGAAACTCGCACATTTTATGTTCTCATGTCAGTAAAAACTCAACTACTGATACATTAACATAAGCATCACCCTGATTGTCTGGGTGAGCAGCCAGGAATCCAGCGTGGAGCTAGGACTTCAGGCCCATGTTTGTGTCCGACTTTACACTAACAAAGGCCAAAGGTCACCCTGACCGGCGGCACAGATTCAGCCTAAATAATGGTTTGAACACAGTAGCAGGAGAACAGAGTCTCCACACATATAGACAGCAGTCAGGACGTAACCAGGCTGAAGCCGGCCATGGAAAGGCCACCGGAGCACCAGGAACTGTGGGTTTGGTAGGGTCGAAAGGGTAGGTGTTTGCTATTTGCACTGGATGCTCAGAGGCCAGAGGAGTTTAGTGCACTCTGGGTCCTGTGGGTGATGAGGGACCAGCTTTAGCCTAGTGCATCCTGGGTAATGTGAGTGGTCAGGGCAGCCTAGAGCATCCTGGGTAAAGTGGTTAGGGACTGGCCAGAGCCTAGAGCACCCTGGGTAATGAGAGTGGTTAGGAGCCAGCTGGAGCCTAGAGCA
>CM035296.1:47469375-47491957 GCA_020226075.1 Hydropotes inermis | reverse complement strand
CCTGGGTAATGAGAGTGGTTAGGACCCAGCTGGAGCCTAGAGCACCCTGGGTAATGAGAGTGGTTAGGAGCCAGCTGGAGCCTAGAGCATCCTGGGTAATGAGAATGGTTAGGAGCCAGCTGGAGCCTAGAGCATCCTGGGTAATGAGATAGGTTAGGACCCCGCTGGAGCCTAGAGCATCCTGGGTAATGAGGGTGGTTAGGACCCAGCTGGAGCCTAGAGCGTCCTGGGTAATGAGAGTGGTTAGGACCCCGCTGGAGCCTAGAGCACCCTGGGTAGTGAGAGTGGTTAGGAGCCAGCTGGAGCCTAGAGCGTCCTGGGTAATGAGAGTGGCTGGGGGCTGGGTAGAGACCAGAAGCATGAGGTGGGATGCCTGGGAAGAAGGCTAGGACAATGCACAGAGATTCTGTCCTCCGTGACCATGGGACGGGCCAGGCTCCTGTAGGTTTCGAAGAAGAAAGGTAGAGTTTCAGACGCACGTTTCAAGGGGGCTGGTCAGGCTGGGGCAGTGGAGAGCTCAGGCCAAGCTGAAAGCTGTAGGCCGTTGCGGCGTCTGGGAGAGGAAGGAGAGCCTGTGTGAAGGCCTTGGCCACGGGGAAGGAGAGACTCTGAGGAGGTGGGACGAGTCCCAGGAGACTGGGAGCAGATAAGGGAGGGGGCAGGACCCGGCGACCAGCTGGGGCACCTGCACCGATTCTCCTCCACGCGGTGGGGCGAGGGAGGCAGCCCAGGATTTCGATTCCAAACCCTATAGATTTGAAGCCAGTGGCCTCTCCCTCCTCCAGCAGGGTTGCTGGGGGCGATGACAGGCAGCTTCACGTTCAGACATGATGAGTGGATGGTGCCTTAGGGGCACCCGAGAGGGTTGATAGCAGGCAGTTGTCTGTCCAGAAGTTCGGGGGCAGTCACAGGCTCCGAAGAGCTGAGTGTGCTGAGAACCTGACTGACAGGAGAAGTAAGTGGCTGGAGGGAGGCAGGAAGCGGTAACCTGAGAGACCAGTGGGAAGTCGGGACAGCCTGATAACCAGGGCGCGAAGAAAGGGCCAGTGAGAGTGGCCAATAACGCAGGCCGAGGATTGAGAAATGCAGACCGTGGATGGAGCAATGATCGCCCAGTAGGTAAGAGGTAACTGGAGCAAAAGCAACTTCCATACAGTGACCAATGTGATCTAAATCATTTCAAGCATTGCCTTTAATTCCTGTGTTCCCCAGAAAAACACCACCTTGTCTTCATGTCATGTATTTCAGGAAGAAAATGACTTTTAGAAAAAATTTTGGTAAAATGTTTATAATATAAAATTTACCACTGCCACCATTTTCAAGTGAGGAAGTTAGGGTCTCAGGAGCATCTGCACTGCTGTGCAAGAAAGTAGCAGTGGGAAACTCTCCTTATCGCAGGACAGGAAAGACCGCGTCAGAAGGCGAGGCGGTGATGGGGCTTTTCCCTTGAAGTTGCCTGAAACAGCACATTATCTTGGCTTGATAGCCAGGAACTCAGAACCGCAGCAGGGCTGCAGAGGTAGCTGTGTCCTTCGAGGAATGTGACATTGCTCACGCTGAAGGCAGGGTGTGTGTGTGTGTGTGTGTATGTGTGTGCACACGCCTGTGTGTGTCTGTGTGTCAGTGTGTGAGTGTGCACACCTGTGCATGTGTGTGTGAGTGTGCACAGACCTGTGCGTGTCTCTGTGTGTGCACACGCCTGTGTGTGTCTGTGTGAGTGTGTGCACACACCTGTGTGTGTCTGTGCATGAGTGTGTGTGCACACGCCTGTGCGTGTCTCTCTGTGTGTGTGTGTGGCGTGGTGCTGAGCAGTGTTTTGATGTTAAGGCGTAAAATGGAGGGACTGAGGAGGACATGATGACAGCTCTTTTTTCCCACTTATTTTTGTTAGTTGGAGGCTGGTCACTTCACAGTACTGCAGTGTCGCACCGACGATGGCTTTGGAAACTGCACAGCTGACGTGCAGTGCTGGTGTTGTCTCAGGTGTACAGCAGAGTGATTCGGTTATTTTTTTTTTTCAGTATTTTTTTCCACTCTAGGTTGTTACGAGATACTGCCTCTAGTTCTCTGTGCTAATATGGTAGGAGCTTGTTGTTTACTTTATATACAGCAGTAGGTATCTGTTGATCCCAGCCTCCTAGTCTATCCCTCCCCCTTTCTTCTCTCCCTCTTGTACACACAGTTGGCTTCCTATGTCTGAGAGTCTTTTTCTGTTTCATAAATAAACTCCCCTATATTATTTTTTAGATTCCACACGTAAGTGACATCATGATGCCTGTCTGGCCTGACTGACTTCACTACGAGCAGGTCCACCCACATTGCCGCAAAGGGCACTGCTTCATTCTTTTTAAGGCCGAGTAATATTCCACTGTACACACACACACATCTTCTGAAGCCAGTCATCTGTTGATGGGCAGAAAGGCATGTTGCCTTTGCGTGCTTGGCCCCTAACAGCACACAGCAAGTACTCAAGTTCATCATGGCCCCCTGGTGCCCAGGAGGCCCTCAGACACTTGCTGAGCGAGGAAGAAAGCCATCCTGTTTTCACGGGCTGCCCCAAGCGAAACCGGGAGTCTCTGAAGCCCAGCTGCTCTGGCGTGACGCAGTCACACCGGCGCCGACAGCAAGCGTTCATGGCTCACCTCGGGGGTCACATTTCTCTCCGGTCTCACCGTCAAAGTTGTGTTTTGTTTCGTTTTGGCCAATAGGAGTCTCGGCAAACCACTCATGACTTCACCTCCCACCAGATCCACTTGGATGTCTTTGAAGAAGCCTGATCTTCACCTGCTCCCAAGGTGATGTTCGTTTCCTCTCTCTTCTGTTTCAAGAGTGAAAAACAGTCAGCCTAGTGCCGCTCTCACTTCTCCTCAGCCCCTCTCCCAGTCAGCCTGGCTTCCAGCCCCGTGTCTCTTCCTATCTTTCCGGACGAGAGAAGAAACTCCGGTAGCATCCTACGGGATTCCCAGAACAGGCCTGCGGGTCCACCTGGCAGCGTGCGGCGAGACAGAAGGGCGCAGAGAGCTAGGCGGGCTTTCCCAGGGGGTCTGGGTGCAGAGGCGGGGCTGTGGCAGGAGGGCAGAGCCTGGCCCACGGGGCCGGGAAGCCGGGACACTTAATCCGGCCGCTCGCTCACCTCCTCCCACGTCGTCACCTTGGACTCCAGTCTCCACGAGCGGCAGCCTCTGGACGGCAATGACCCCGCTGCCCGCCTGGGCTGGACGGGGACGCTGCTCGGAGCCCAGCATCCCTGGTTCCTGGTCCTCCCCGTCCCTGGGGGCTAGGACCCCCTCAACATGGAGGAGGCTCCTGGTTGAGCTTAGAATTCCAAAGGGAGAAGGCGGCGGGCAGCAGGGGTCTCCACCTGGTTTTGCTCTTTTCTTATTTGGACCGTGGTATTCAGTGTCCACACCTGGAGTCCGTTCATTTTTGTTTTCTACTCATTTTCTCCACCAATGGTTCCAGAAGTGACTCCATAGTTCCGTGGTTCCACGGGACACACGGAACACCCGTGCCCTGACCTCAGAGAGAGGGAGACAGAGGCGCGGAGACAAGCTGGTTTGCGGCAGACGCAGTGGGTCCACCACGGAGCTCTCACTACACCTGGGTCTCCAGATTGTCCTACTCCCCCTCTCGTTTCAAATGAAGCTCTCGGCCACCACTACCATCCCACCGCTAAAATCACTGTGTGTCTGGAAACGCCTAGTCCTTAAGGATAGACATGGTGTTAATATTATCCTCCACTGCTAAAAAAAAAAAAGTGGGGGTGGGGCTTCCCTGGAGGCTCTGAGGCATAGAATCCGCCTGCAATGCAGGAGACGAGGCTTCCATCCCTGGCCAGGAAGATCCCGTGGAGAAGGGAATGGCAACACAATCCAGCATTCTTGTCTGGGAAATCCCACGGATAGAGGCGCCTGCTGGGCTGCACCCCCTGGGGTCACAAGAAGTCAGACACGACTGAGCGACTAAGCACGCATGCATGCTGCAAAAGGCATCCAGAGGCTGTGATTTTAGAATGCTAGATAGCTAAATACATCTATTCTTTTCTGCCAGTTTTGAGACAGACTATCTTTTCACCAAGTTCAAAACACCCAAAGAAACAGGCACTCTGAAGCACCCCCCCCCCCACACACACGCTGCCCTAACTTCCAGCGGAAGACGGAGTCTGGGCCTCAGTGAGCCCAGCAGGCGCAGACCCCCTCCTCTGCCCTTGTCTTTCCACCTTTGTTGTGGACACACACAGTGCACCTTCGTGTGCTCCACAGACACACAGACGTTTGCACTTTCTTCGGAGTGAAGTCTCCATATAAATCTGCACCACGGCTAATAGGTAACAAGGGGGAGAGAGGGGTCACCATTTTCATTTGAAGAACGGGCACCACTTTGAGAAAAATCGGTCCTCAGGGGTGCTTCCCGGCTCCCCACGGGACAGCTCACGCCTCCAGTCTCAGACCAGCCCCTCGGGGGAGGGGCCCGGGCGCCCCTGCCCTCCCCTGGCACCCCAAGGGGGCACCGGCGCTGGGGCCCCGGGGAGGTGACGGGGCAGCGTGGGCACAGAGGCCTGGCCACCTTCCTCTTCTGCATTGCTCTTCACTTGTCATGGTCTGTCTGCCGGGTCAGCAGAGCGTCCCCAGAGAAGGGAAGTCCAGATGAGAACCTGAGACCATCCTGATTTCCCAGCCGCATCATCTGGAACCTGCATCAGACAAAAACTCTTCTAAAATTAAAAAAAAAGCTTGCTGAAGGCTTTGGGTGAACTCTGACTCACTGCCTTGGCTGTCAAAGCCTGTTGGCAGGTCTGGTCCCACCAGAAGTGCAGGGCTGGGGCTCCCAGGGCGGCTGCTGAGAAGGGGGGGCGGCTGAAGGCGGGGGTGTGGGGTGAAGACAGGCGATGGGTCATGGTGCCCAGCGCATGTTCTCGAGAAACTGTCCCTTCACCCAAATGCGATGCAGGTATTAGCGTCCTAGCCAGCTGAAGTCACTACACCTGACCGCACAGCCCAACAGCCCGACACCTGGAGCAGTGGATTGTTTTCTTATAAGCACGGTGGCTCTGACGCTCAACAATCCTGGTAACTGAAATACACCCCAAGGAGTATTCAGAAAAACATTAAATTACAGAAATACACAGAGGACTTCCCTGGTGGATGAGAATCTGCCTGCCAATCTCTGCCAGTCCAAACAGTGGACACCAGTTCTACCCCTGGTTTGGGAAGATTCCACGAAGCACAGAGCAACTAAAGCCCGTGAGCCACACTACTGAGTCTGTGCGCCTGGAGCCCGTGCTCTGAGCTAAGAGAAGCCACCAAAAGGAGGGTATGTGCTGCGACCAAGAGCAGTCCCTGCTCCCCCCAACTAGAGAAAGGCTTCGCAAAAGCAATGAAGATCCAGCGCAGTCAAAAATAAAGAAAGAAACTGTATTAAAAAAAAAAAAAAACAGATAAGGAACCCTGGAGCACCGAAGTCCCAGATTTGAACAAAAAAAGAAAGACACACAATAGCAAGGAGGAACATCACCCAGCACAGTGGAAATGACTCAGCCGGAGGCCAAACCCATCCTCTCGTGAGCCACATCACCCCACCCAGAGCAAACTCAAGGCTCTCCCGAGATTATTTACCAGTTAAGACTCGGCTTCTCACTTTGCAAAGTAATCAGTAACTCAGTCACCTGTGAAGTTTCTGGTCACTCTTTGATTATGCGTAAAATTTGTCCAATTATTTAAGCTGTCTGGGTTTGAGGAGGGTTATTATAATGAGAACTCCAAGCCTTTGAGAGAAGTTTTCAAGGAAACGGCTCACTGCTGTTAGGCCAAAAAACAAAAACAAGGAGTGTTCATTCACCCACCGTCACCAAGGTGTGGTCTCTGCCATCAAAAAGCAGGCTTCATCACTTCCACTTGGGGAGGGGGAGGTTGCCCCAAGTGGGGAGAGAGAGACAGAGATCCAATGAGGACCGATTCAGAGAACGTAAGAAAACCATTCCTCTCCCTCAGGACTCAGCACATGGACAGCAAGTCAACTCCAAGAGCTGTTTTCTCTCTGAGCTTCTTTTCAACAAGGACACATCCCAGCAAAAAGCAGCATCGCCTTGTCTGTGAAGTGAACTATCCCTGGGGAAAGAATTCACGTGACAAGTCGTGGCTGCCCTTGTTGAGAAGCACATGGGCAAGACTTTCATCTCTGGCGAGTCTTTATTTTCACGAACAGATAAGGAAACAGGATGCTCGCCTCTTTCCTTGGTCTGTGGTTCCCTGTCGCTGGCCTGGCTAGGTCAAGATTTTCTCTTTTCTCTTCTTTGTCACAGCTAAGAGATACACGGAGGCCACCAGGGTGGCCAGGTGGGTTAAATTACTTGAGTGTCTCGAGTAGCCTCAGAGGCGGCCGGACCCTGCCCGCAGCCACCGATCACAGTTCAGCATCCCTCCGTCTCTGGCTCCTGCCAACGGGCTTCCAGGTACAGACTCCTGGGGAAGATGCCAACGGTCTCTGGTTTATGTCCTAATTTCGCAACCTCGTCTCCCTTTGGTAAATTTAAGGAAACTACAGTTTAAAGGAAGGAGTGTTTAACTGGAATGTACCATAGAAAAATTCCAAAGTCGAAAAAGCCTTAAGCAACTCCTCACATAAAAGGACAGTTTCCCACGTCAGCAACACATCTCAAACACAGAGTCCACCTTCACAATGAGCTCCGCAAGCCACTCGACCTGCCAAAACCAAGACTCTCCCCACTTGCAATGCCAGGCACCTGCAAGACGGAAAAGAGAACCACATCCTTTCTCTTCTGAGAAAGTTCAGACCTTTCCAGCAGATGCGCGAAGTGAGATAAAAAGCCTGCCAGTGGGAGGGATAAAACGTCAGGGCCGTTTAACATTTATCTCCCAAATAATCAACACCTCTGGTGTGAGAGCTTCGGTCGAGAAATATTTTAACCCTGTGACCAGGGTTAGCAAAATTCCTTCAAGCGAAACAAATTGCCAAGCATTCAATCAGCCCAGGTACGACTGGTGTAGGAAGCAAGCACACTTATTAGGAAGTTCAGTGTCACCAGCCCCGTGGACTGAGGGCTGGGATCCTCAATTCCCAGCCCCAGCCTCTGTTTCCTCCAAGATCGCCGGGGGAGGGGCTGCCCCCGCCCAGCACACAGCACGCCCGCCCGATGCTGTCCATTTAAAACTTTCCTTTTTTGAGCCTCTCTTCCCCAAACTTGGTTCTCCTGCCATCTCTCAGTCAACCCCCTGATTCACGCTGTTCGAATACTGTCTCAGTGAACTCCAGATAGTCAATTACACTCTTCTGCTTTACGTTAATTTTGCTATATCACATATCACATCAACTTAGTGGGCCACTAGTGGACACTTGGAAATTCTCACCACAGTGGTATCTGCCGTGATGTCTGATCTGTAATCCCAATCTAAGAAAATGTAACTCTACTTATGCCCTGTGTCATTTCAGAGAAAATTTAAGACTGCTCACACAAATCCATACAGTCATATAACACTGAACTTATGGCAATATAAAAATGGGACAAAGGAAAAATGAAAGCAGAAAATTTCAAATAAAACTAGGAATGGGGCCAGCATTTAAAGCTCAGCTTGCCGAGCCCACACACATGCTAGATGAGATTCGAGGTTTTCCAAGCTCCCCAGCAGTCAGTGGAAAGAGGAGCACTTATGGGTGGCAAAAATATGCCAGCCCGCTGGTCAAAGCAGCCACCATCTGTTTCTGTAAATAAGGTCTTACTGGAACACAGCCACACCTAATCATTTACATCTTATTTACCGCTTGGTGCTGGAGAAGACTCTTGAGAGTCCCTTGGACTGCAAGGAGATGAAACCATTTGTCAATCCTAAAGGAAATCAACCCTGAATATTCACTGAAAGGACTGATGCTGAAGCTGAAGCTCCAATACTTTGGCCACCTGATGTGAAGAGCCGACTCACTGGAAAAGTCCCGGATGTTGGGAAAGACTGAGGACAGGAGGATGACAGGCATCGACAGAGGACGAGATGGTCGGACGGCGTCACCAACTCAGCGGACATGAGTGTGAGCGAGCTCCGGAGACGGTGAAGGACAGAGAAGTCTGGTGTGCTGTAGTCCACGGGGTTGCAAAAAGTCAGAGACGACTTAATCACTGAACAACAACGATAGGACATCAGGGCAGAGCTGAGTGCCTGTGACGGAATAAAACATTTACCACCTGGCTCTGTGGAGAAGAAAGTCTGCAGACACCTGGGTTACTTGGTTCTGCACCCGTTATGTGACAGCAAAGCTTTCCTGGGATAAGCACACTTCCGGTATGGCTCTGAAGGACACGAGAACTTTCCACTGTCAAGAGCTCACGTGTATGTAATGTCTTGAAAAACATCCTTAGCTTCATTTTTCACAGTCACAGGTTTATAGGGCCAATGGTGACTCTAAGTGAGGCTGACAGGGTGCCATGGGGGGCAGTTTTCCTCCAGGTCTGGTGAAGGCAGGGGGGTCTGCAGAGACGGCCAGAGCTGGTCCTCCCACTCCTGATCAGAGGCCGGCAGGGCTACTGGGTTGGGCCCCTCGCCCGCTGAGCCCCAAGGGTACCCCCGAGCCTCCCTGCGGTCTCCGGCAGCAATGGGCACGCAAGATAAAGCTGATACGTCAGCTTTGCCTTAAGGCTCTTTTCTGCCAACGTCCTCCGCGCTGAGTTTGACAGGCACCGGGGTGTTGCGACAGAGGCTGTTTCTCTGCTCAGTTCCCGAAGCCCACTGTCCCATTCTGCCAGCCTGCAGAGCTGCCCCTAGAACAGGGCCCTCCAGGGGGCACAGCACGGCGCCCTCCCATGAGGGAGGATGGGGATGGGGAGCCCCGTGGGGATGGGGCCCTGGAGAGCAGACCCCACACGCTGCTACACACCCAGGGCCTGTGGGCCCGAGACGAGGGCCGGGGTCTCCTCCAGAAAGGGGGGCCGCTCGTCTGTGCAGACCACGGGGGCAGGGAGGGAGGAGGGCCCAGGCAGCTCCTACGGAAGTGCTCAAGCTCCAAATGCACCCCGAGACCTCTGTTCAGAGAGACAAGGCCTCCACAGGGTCGTCACATCGACCCGCTTAAGGACCCCCAGAGCGAGGCTGCCAGGACAGATGCAAATAACCTGAAAACGCCGATGGCTAAGAAACCACAACTCAAATCAACGTCAGAAGAAGATAACAGAGCGCCAACTGTGGGCTCCAGAGAACACGTCTGTAGCCCTGTTCTCCGTGACTGTAAACCCATGCTGTAATGGACCATAGCTGTATCCTCTACAACAGGGAACAAAATCCAGCTTATTTGACAGTGTCGTTTAAAGGGATCATACGCTAAACAAAGGTCGCTGCACCTTAAGATAATCAGAGCTATCCTTATCAACCCCTCTAGAAATTGCTACTTAATCTCTGATCCTGCACATGTTGTCCAAGGGAAAGAAAACATGTTACGAATAACCTTGTATTATTACTTACGGTTCTCTCCACACCATGATTAAAAAATATAAAACTGGAAAATAAATAAACACCCACACCTAAAGCCTTCCTTCTCCCTGCGGGTGTGTGGCCGCGCACTAGAAAACACCAAAGAGGCAAGACGGCCATCCTAATGGGAGGTCCACATGGACGCCCACACGGCGGATCAACAGAGGACAGTCTTCACCCTGAAAAGGTCCCCACTTAAATCCAGGGCTCGGGGTTCAAGTTCAGACCACTCAGGCCACACAGGAATGTGGGACATTTGGACTCTGCATAGCCTTAGTGAAAAACACAAAGAAAGAAAGCTCTTAAGAAATCCATCAGAACATGGAGCCCACCCCAAACGTGAGCCACTTGCTTTGTTCCCTGGACCCAAGCGCGGGGACGCCTGGGTTTGGAGGAGCACGCGAGTCAGTACGGAGGACCCCGGCCCCCAGAGCAGGCCGAGCCCCACTTCTCCAGGCGGCGATGCACTCCGCCACGGGCTCCGACGCATCCTGAGCCCGAGCCAGAGTTCAGGCTGGAGGGCGGGTGAGACGCACAGCCCAGGAGCAGGCTCCTCGCCGCAGAAGATGCCGCCGTCTGCGCTCCAGAGTCGCAGCACGCGGACGTGGCGGCCGCACCTCGCACGTGGTGGCCACACGCTCCCTCACCTCCTCAAGGCCCCCCCGAAGGCCCCTACTTACGCAGCGCGTACAGGGTGAGGGTCACTCCCGCCAGGCAGAACCCTTCGAAGAACCTGAGTGTGCTGAACATGGTCACGTTCACGGACAGCGCCACGGTCAGTCCGAAGATGAGGATGAAGATGATGGAGAAGAGCAACACAGGCCGCCGGCCGAACCTGCACGCAGACAGGGACACGGTTAGTCATCGCCGGGCGGGGCGGGGCCGGGCCTCCCCGGGGGCCAGCAGCTGCTGGGTGGGGACCCCATGGAGTCTGCATCCCTCCTGGACCCTCGTGGGGAGGCCCAGGGGTAGGGGGCCCTCAGGGGACACACACCCACCCCTCGTCCTGTAGATAAGGGAACACAGGTCAACAGCCACTGCGTGACAGACGTGAGACGGGAACCAATTCCTGTTGGCCAGTCTACTCCTGAGTTTATGGGGGTAATTCAACAGAACCAATAGTAACTCCCCAAACCGCAACCTTGGCATGCCCAGCATAAAATGGCTTGGAGGCTGTGACCTTTGGAACTGGCTCCAGAGTCAACACAGACATAGGGTGTGTGGCTTCCAGCTGTTTCTCTGAGTTGTTAACAAGCCCAGCCTCGACCTCACCCGAGGCCTGGTGAGCCAGGGGCCGCGCCGGCGGCCGGCTGGTTTCAGCTCCCGATGAGGAGTGACCAGCAGGGAGCACAGACTGAGCAGGGGTGGCCTGAGCTGTAAGGATGCACGTGGACCTGGAAGGGAGGTCCCCAGGGGCCCGTCCTCTCCATTAGGGAGAGGCCAGCGCACCCCGAGCGGGCGGTCACCAGGCTGGCCTGAGTGAGCTCCGGGAGCACCAGCAGGCGGTGTGCTTCCAGGCGTGGCGGGGGGCGGGGGGCGGCCCTCGCTCGCCACCCCTCCCGGACCACCCACCCCGCCACGAGGATGAGCGTGGAACAGCCAGCGTGGACTAGGAGAGCTCTGAGAGGCTGGACTCCATCTGCCAAGGGAACCAAGTCCAGGCCTGGAACCCCCAACGCCTGGACATCCTCCTGGAAGGGAAACACCCAGCAGGGCGAACAGAAGCGGGAGGTTTGGGGTTGCCCGAGGGCGGGGTGAGATCGGCAGAGACTGGGAGCGGGCAGAAGAGGGGAACATTCTCAAGGCAGTGTGTGCCAGTGGCCGTATGTCTAGCTCTGCAGATACAGCAAAACTCACTGACCTGTGCACTTACATGCGTGAGCTTCATGGTGTGTACACCATCTCTCAATAAATCTGTTTCTTACAAAAAGCAATACGCGGTAGCGTCTGGCCTTGCCTTTGCAGGAGACAGGTGTTATTTCTACATACTCTGGGGGCGGGAACTCCAGGACACCATCTCATTCAGGATCCCTTAGGCCTCTGAGCATCCCCGTCCGTCACTCCGGGTTAGAGAAATGGGGCCAAAGCTGTGAGCTCAGTGCAACCTAAGTCGATTTTCTTGTTGAGATTTTGGCCGTTGCTTCCCTTCACTTGTGCTGGGGTCACGTAGCCCTTACCAGGAATGATTATAGGAAGTTCTGTCCAAATCCAACTCATCTACAGAAATGAACTTAAACACGGCTCAGCTGACTTATTAAAATGAAGGAAACCAGAGTCTAACTTATCCCTCTTTATTTCCCTCTGCTTCCCCGTCTGTCCTGCATCACATAGTGTCGAGATCACTAATAGGACGACAGACCGGGCACCGAGCAGCCGAGGGTCTTCCTACGTCTGGCTTCCCCGACGCCCACTGGACACAGTCTGGTCTGTCCTGACACTTCAGGGAAGATCCTGGATTTCTGTTTAACTTGTAGAAACAATTCTAAATCTTTCCCTCCCAAGTGGCTGCTAAAAATCATTAAGTGAAAATTCATATTAGGAATGGGGGGCAAACATGGTCTTCAAAGTCAGAGCCCTGGCCCCGACCAAGGCTCCCTGGGGATGGAGGTCCCAAACAAGACCCGCTGGGTCCCGAGAGCCTAAGGCTCTCTTCGGAAAGGGCCAGCGGGTGTAGATGTGTGCATGAGTTTAGAGGCCCCTGGGGTTCAAGTGGGCCCTGGCTGTCCCCAGAGCAGAGGTCTCCCACCAGATGACCGGTAAACTCGCACTCTCAAATTTGCAATGCAGAGGCGTCGTCGGTCAGCCAGGACCTGTGACGGGCAGAATATCGGCCTTGGGGGTGTCCCCGTCCTGACCCCCAGAGGCTGTGCTGCCTCTCACAGCACAAGGGGCTCTGAAGATGGGGTCAAAGTGAAGGGCTTTTGGCTGCATGGAACCAGGCTGATGGTCTCACGAGAAGGACCTGGCCAGCCACGGTGGGCTCGACTAGAAGTGGGGCCGGAACCAAGGAACGGGTGGGCCTCTGCTGCTGTTTAGTTGCCAAATCGTGTCCGACTCTGCGACCCCGTGGACTGCAGCCCGCCAGGCTCCTCTGTCCATGGGGTTCTCCAGGCAAGAATCCTGGAGTGGGCTGCCATGCCCTCCTCCAGGGGGTCTTCCTGACCCAGGGGTCGAACCTGCGCCTCTTGCATCTCCGGCACCGGCAGGCGGGCTCCTCACCCCTGACCCGGCTGGGAAGCGCAGGAGAGTCTCTAGAAGCTCCTTCCCTGCCACGACCAAGCTCAGCCCGGAGCCAGAGGGAAGGCGCCTGCGCGCAGCCTATACACCGCCTCCCAGGGCCGGCAGGACGAGAAACGCGCAGTCCAGCAAGAGACCCAGCAAGAGAGGGGTCGAGGTCATCTGGCCACAGCCACTGACCGAGCCGGCCCCCATCCTCCACCTACACTAACGCGCTGCCTGACAGGACACGCTGTCCAGCCCAGGCCGAACGTGTGTGCAAAACAGTCGCCTCTAAAAACAAAAACAAAAAACCATGCAGCTGAAGCTTCACTAGACATTGACTGGGGTCCTGGCATAACGTACGGCCTGGTCAGCTTCCCGACACGGCCGTGAAACGGTGCCAGCAGCTGTGAAACCCGGACTTCCCTCTCTATGTGCTTATCTCCTTTGAAGCAAGGCTCCAGAAGGGAGTAAAATGCTAACAGTAGATCAGTCAAGGGCGGAAAATGCCAAACCTTCAAACTGGAGCTGAGGCCCGCTCAGAATGTTCAGAAAGCTGCAGCATAGCCACCTGCCCTGACCTTCTGGGCACCCCTGGCCCACTCCCCCCACCCCCATGACCTTGGAGAAGGGGCTTCAGCTCAGCCCCTGGCTGCTTGCCAAGGAAGACCCCAAACTCTCCCATCTTGGTCCCCGGGGCCAGTGTGCGATAAGGGAGGCTTAAGAAACCACAAAACCACCTGTAAACAACTTAAAACCACTGCAGATCTCTTGGGTGAAGTCTGCATTTACTTTCCCTATTAAATCACTGAATCAGGACGCTAAGACCTTAGTCAAGTCCGTGTTCTTAGGAAGAAGTGAGGTGGTTATATTACTCTTATCTTCCCAACCTATTTCAGTGTAGGTTCCTGGGAAACAAAATTCCTTGTGGTTAAAACATTGGGATTGGAGTGTCTTTTAGGTCAGTATAGCTCACTCTGAAAACCTTTAAAAGTTCAAGTATTTGATTTGGAAAAAAAAAAACAAACCTGAAATCCTCATCCTTTTCCAATCCTGGTCCCTCCCCTCTCCCCAAAAAACCCACCACCAAGAGGGCGTCTGTGGGTTTCTACAGGTCACTCCCAGCATCTGTCTTCCTGCCCCGGGAGGATGCCCTTAAGAAGCACTTAGAGATGATGATTCAGCAAATTCTGAACACATAGGCAATCGCACTTCATGTTAAGGCAGGGAACACCCAGTTAGATGTCAGCTTTCGGGGAAGAACTTTCCAGAAACTGAAAGTGGTCTCCCTGGGCTCCCCGCCGCGGGCACTTCCCGTGGCGCCGGCCAGCGGTCTCAGCCGACCAGGACAGAGGGCACACCTCGGCCTCGAGGAGCCTGCTCTGCATCATTGCCGGCTTTATTAAGTCTGGGATGCAAGAGGCCCTGATTCGTAAATAAAGTCCCTTAAAGAGAAAGAGCGTCAAGCGGGGAGGGGTCCCTGCACCTCTCCTCTTTGGCAGCCCTGTTCCCGTGAGCCCCAGCAGCGCTGGGCCACGGCCTTGCTATTCGGGCGAGTCCCCACTGCCGACACAAGCCCCGAGACTCAGTCCATGCCCGTGGCGTCCGGCTCTCGGGCCGCGAGGAGCTTAGTTTCAAACGCCGGCTCTCCAACCCAAGGGCATCCGGGGATTTTACTTAAACGCTTGTGCCTTTGGTTTTCCCCAGGAGATAGGGGTGATGCCAGTTTTCCACTGGGAAACAGGGGAGCTGTGCGGAGGGGCTATTTTAATCCACAGAGACAATCAGCACAGAGCCCGGCCACACAGGTGTTGGTGAGGGCGGGCTGCTAACGCTGTCACTGCTGCCACGTCGACCCGAGTCTCCATCCCACCACCCTCTCGCTCCCTCCGGAACCCTCACCTGGCCCCTCACGCGCCCAAGGAAAGCACATTTATTTTTGTCTCCGGTCCCCACCTCTCTGCCTGCCCTGCCCAGCCGCCACCCACAGGCCGTCCACTTTTCAAAGCCGTGGACCTGCGGAAGCATCTCCTGGCCAAGCCAACTTACAGGGACGGTCCCTCTGAGAGCTGCCTGCATCTGTCCAGTTCTCGAGTGTGAGGAGTCTGGCTGTCTTCCCCCCTGTCTTTTGAGGCCCCTGGTCCGTCTATGCCTACCCAGGGCCCAGCCCTTAAAGCCTCGAAGCCACGTTCCCAGGCTCTTTCTAACCTCACTCTCTCAGGAGATGGGCGGCTGGCTCCAGGCTGGTTTAGCTAGATTCTAGCAGCCAGGGAACTGTAATGAATTTAAATCCTTACTTCAAAAGGGTCTGCTCTGGGCACTGGCCAGCTCTCTCTGTCTGAACTCTGCAGGGGGCAGCTGCCCCCATCATCTCTGGCCCCAGTGCCAGGGCTGGCATGCCCCGGGAGGCTCCGGGGGGTTATGGTGTGGCAGGCATGTGGGTACTTACCAGTCAGCAATGCATCCAGTTATCAGGTAGCCAAAGATTAATCCAACCAGTAAGGAGAACTTAGCGACATGGACCTTCCAGGCATTATCACACACAAGATCCCACTAGAGAGGGGCAAATAGAAAACAGGTCAGAGAGAAAGGCACACAGAGGCCAGCGTCATCAATCACAGAGCACGCATCTCTGCAGGCGGGGGTCGTGACGCCCTTCACAGGCTGCGTCACATGCACCACTGGGGGTTTCTCCAGGGTTTGGAGAATCCAACAACGGGAAATATCACGTGGCCACAGAAGGCGGTGTGATGCTTCCGTCTGGGGCAGAGGACAGAATCTGCAGGGTCTGGTGCCCTCGTGACATCTGTGGGGGAGTCCCCCCTCCATCCGCGCGGGGAAGCAAGGCCAGGTGTCCCCAGGCACCGACGGCCAGCACACACCCCACGGTGGGAAGCCCCTGCCGGCTTCTGAACAGCAGGTCACAACAGCGCGAGCTCTGCGTTTCCAGCCCGGAAACCCCCAAACTTCACAAGTCATCCTAATAGTTAAGATGGTTAGAGGTCAAAGCTGCAATAGCCACTTGAAGCAGTCTTACATTTTCCTTGTCAATGCCACACATGTTTTCCCATATTCCAGGCTAAAGCCACCTGCTCTACTTGGAGAGAAAGCCAATCAGTTGGTGCACACAACTTTTAGACTAGTTTTACATATAAGCTTTATTATTTAAAAAAAAAATAGAAAACAGCCCTCCAATCTTTCCCTCCTGCTTTGGCAGAAGTGGGAGAAAAACGCACGCCCGCTCCCTCCAAGTGATGTGTGTCCACATGGAGCACAGGTGAGGACCGGCCCTCAGTCCGAGGCAGCTAATGTCTGGGTCTGAGGGGGCAAACAACTGGGGTCTCCGCATCAACGGGCTTCGGGGAGAGCCGCGCCCCTGCACCGACCTCTGCGGAGGAGGCGCCAGCTGCCCGTGACGCCGTCCCCTGGACACACCCGGGGCCGGGCACTGCTGGCTGCACAAGTCGATCATTAATGACTCGGATTCAAGGGTTCTTTACCAGGTTGCTGTCCTCCTGTGTCTGCTCAGGGACCCCCAGGAGCAGCGTTACCTGGGAAGGCATCAGAAATGCGCATTCTCAGGCCCAGGCCAGACCCCTTGGGAGGTTTTGGAGGAAGCGGGGCGAGGCGGTTTAACAAGCCATCCAGGTGACCGCGAGCCTGCCTGGGGGCGGCCACAACCCTGCCCATTCGAATTTAGTGAATGAGCTTTCCAGGCTGGGGCTCAAACAACACACCCCCGAGTGTAGGGGGTGGTCAGAGTCTCCAGGGAACACACCGGGCGGGGCTAAGGGGGCTTCTGGAGGCCAGCCTGGAAAACCAAACTCACATGTAGCTGGTTTCTAGGAGCAAACGTATTTGTGACAACAAACACCTTGCACGGCGCACCCTGCGTGTCTAACCTGGGACACGCGGCCTGAAGCGCTGCTGACTCACAGCATCTGGAGCAGGGCAGCATCGCTCTTTGCCCCCCTGGTTTCGAGTGGAGGCTGTTGGTCTTCTCTCCTCTCTGCCCTCCGGTGAGTCGCAGCCCGGGACGCGCTGGCCTGTGTCGAGTCTGTACCCCCGCCCCGCTGTCTGCCTTCTCAGGCTGCTCCTGCTGTTTCCCCTTCTCTCCTCGAGGCCCACGAGGTAACCATCCACGGGGTAGGAGCTGCATCTCCCCGCCCAGCTGGCCCCGTAGCCGAGAGGCCGGCAGCCCCTGTGATCGTCGCAGCCCAGTGCCGTGGCAGCTCCCCGCACCTCCGCCGGGCACACGCTTGGCAGGGGAAGGGCACGCCCTGTTCCAGGTGCTGCTGGGGGAGGGCGAGGCTGGGGCACCAGGTGCCCACTCTGCCCTCGGTCTCCACCCAGACGTCCCACTGGGAGCTGACCTGAGGTCCAGTGATGCCCGCAGCACACCCTACTTGTAGGAGCTGGCCAGGAGGCAGCAGAGGACAGAAGCATTCGGGAATGGGGGGGC
The DNA here is from genome assembly GCA_020226075.1 of Hydropotes inermis. Classification (NCBI taxonomy): domain Eukaryota; kingdom Metazoa; phylum Chordata; class Mammalia; order Artiodactyla; family Cervidae; genus Hydropotes; species Hydropotes inermis. The sequence goes on along the minus strand of CM035296.1, from coordinate 47,474,803 downwards.
AGGGGGCTGCCACCACCGCTATGCAGTCAAGCCTCCGAACCACAACCCGACCCGGCCCTGGGCAGCCACCACCCAATCCGGCTGCTACCTACAGAGATGTCCAGGGCAACCTCTGTCAATTAGCAAGGCAGGAGCAGAAAATTGACCCGGCGAAGAGACAGGCCCTCTTCCGTGGCCAGGAGGGAGAGGCAGCCGGTCAGCATGGCCTGCTGACGCCACGGCCCGCACCCCGGGGGTGGGATCCAGGACAAGGCAGCCACCTGGTGCCCTGACCCTCTCATCCAGGTGCCAGGGCAGACAGCATCTCTGAGTCAACAAGAAAATCGCCCCAGGCCCCCGCAAGCTCCTCAAGATAAAGATCCCCCGCCTGGGGTCTGCTGGATACCCCCAAAACCTGGAGGCTCCCCTGGAGGCACATTCCGTAAACCAGGAGGGTGGGGCCGGGCTCTCCTGTCTGACCTCCACATCTGATGAGAATAAAGTATGCTCAGAGGGGCTACAATCTCGGGAAGGATTTCAGGAGTCTAAGGAAGCCTTGAGATCACTTAAGTTTCCAAAACTCACCCCATTCCCAATAAGATATGGCTGGGCTCCTCCAGTGGTTCAGTGATAAAGACTTCCCCTGCCAATGCGGCAGACACGGGTTCGATCCCTGGTCTGGGAAGACCCCACGTGCCACTAAGCCTGAGAGCCGTAATGACTGAGCTGGGGCTCTAGAGTCCCGGAAACAAGCGCTGAGCCACGAGCCCCAACTACCGAAGCCCCACGGGTCCTGCGGCCCGCGGCGCGCAATGACAGGCCACTGCTCACCCCGCTAGAGAGGGTCTGCATGCAGCGGCGCAGACCCCACACGGCCAAAACCAGACACAAGCACAGACAAAATCATGAGAAAAACAGGGCGCAGCGGTCACCTCACCAAGCAAAGGCATGTTCGAAAAGTCTAAACTGTGCAAAACCAGGGCTCAGGGGCATGCGTTTGTCCCTTGAGGTCGCCTGCCATCGTCTCCCTCTTCTCACGCCCCCACACCCACCAATCAATCACCAACGCCCAGGGGCGCTTCCTGTCCCCAGGGCGCCAGCACCCGCGCCACCCCGCCCGCTCTGCAGACAGCCTGTTTCAGGGGAACCTGCAGGGGTTCACGCGCCACCCTTCTGCTGCGCGGGCCTGTGGGGAGGGTTGCACAACGCCGCTTCCGGACGGCCCTGCTGCTAAGCTTTCCCACGTGGCTGGGGCTCGGCCGGTCATCTGCCCCTCAAAACAACCTTCCGCGGGAACCTGAAGCTGACTTCCAGGGTGACTGAATTAGGAAGAGAGTGAAGTGGGGGAATACGGGAGCCCGCCCTCAGCTGCCCGGGAATTCTGAGTGCTGGTTCCACGACCCGTCTCCCTGGGCTCCCCACCCCTGAACTCACACGGGGTCTCCACACATTAACCCCTCAAACCCACTCCCTGCCTCAACAAGGGCAGGAACAGTCCTCTAGTTTAGCCCTGCGTCACTCCATCAGCGAGCCTGCCAAGGCCGTGGAAGTGGAGACCTCACGGCCCCGTTTTCCAGTCTCACATTTGCTCTCTTTGCAGTTGTTCCAGGGCCAGGGATGGTCCTCAGTTAGGGAACTGACCCCAGAATGTGATCTCAATCTTAGCTGCCCATGTTTTTTTCTTTTAAGGCAGCAGTTACAAAACATCTGGTAGACTGTTTAACCTACCTATACATTTCAAGGATAAGCTGAAAAAGAGAAAACTTATATTACTTTCTAAGGAATAAATCTAATTGCTTGACTTGCCAGAGGAGAGAAATATTCATTGAGGAAACTAATGAAATTTCTAAAGAAGATGGAAAATAAATGGGACGGGAGGAAAAGAATCTTATTTTCGGCAATAATGAAAACTCTGATAAAGTGAAATGCAAACAAGAACATAAAAAAAGACGGATGGAAACAGATTACTTATCCAATTTTGAGGTAAAGAGGGGCTCCCTACGGATAAAAACTAAAAGAGGGAAAATTACCCAAGGAAAAGATGATGGATTTTATAAGTGGGTCTGTTACTGCTGAGTTATTATTCATATTTTACTTATTTAAAATCTCCTCATATCAAAAATAACATAAGCAATATTATAAAGACTTAAATTTTAGGATATATTGGAAGGGGATAGGAGTCTGCCAGCCCCTAGAAAGGCCACTTTGGCACAGGGGCGATCTTCATCTGGAGGCAAAGGAGGATCAGCAGATGCAGAAAGCAGCCTCCTCAGAGCCCCTCCACCTGCAGAAAAGCAGAAACTCCGGAGGAGTGGAGAGGGCCATAAAACCCCTCTCCCGGCAAGCCCTGAGGCCGTGAAATCAAAGTCGGCGCTGAGATGTGTCTGCAAACAACCTCACTGAGAGATTAGGAGTCTGGGACTGACATGTGGACACATTACTGTGTATAAAACAGTAAATCAACAAGCGCCTGCTATACACCACAGGGGACTTTACTCGATATTCTGGAATAACCTCAACAGGAAAAGAATTTGAAAGAGAACAGGTATACGTGTAAAGGTAACTGAATCACTTTGTGGTACACTAACACAACATTGTAAGTCAAGTATGCTCCAATATAAAATAAAAACTTCAAAAAACCTCACAGAAACAACCCTCACCTTCCATTAGTCCCCCCACCCAACACACCATATATTTACTTCCCAAGTCTGCTGCCCCTAAAAGCCCCAACTCTTCTCCCCCTTTTCGGCAGACATGTTGTCCTTTGTCAAGATGCTCCGTGAGCCAAAGCCCTGCCCATCCTTCTGAGCGCTCATCCTTCTGAGCACTCATCCTTCTGAGCGCTCCGTGTGCCCGGCTGCACTTGGCAGTGAACCCTGGTTCCCTCTTGTTCGGCCGCCTTCCCTCAGTCTAGCTGCCAGTGCCCCAGCCACAGGACGTAGGAGCATGGAAGGAAGAGATTTCCTCCTACAATAGCCAAAGAGTCACTATCCTCTGGAGAACGGAATGGCAATCCACTCCAACACGCTTGCCTGGAGAATTCCAAGGACAGGGGAGCCTGGCGGGCTAAAGTCCATGGGGTCACAAAGAGCCGGACATGATTGAGCAACGAACACTTACTATCTGTAGTCAGTATTTCCATAACAATATCGAACAATGCTCTAAGTTTCTGGTCAAGCATCCAGAAAATTAACAAAATATGAAACAAATGTTTAAAGGACACCTGGGAAATACTTCATTCCTCTAATGAAAATCAAAGCTCAATACTTTATTAACTAAAAACAATTGTGTGTGTGTGTGTGTACTGTGTCAATTCAGTCATGTCCAACTCTTTGGGACCCCATGGACTGTAGCCCGCCAGGCTCCTCCGTCCATGGGATTTCCCAGGCAAGGATACTGGAGTGGGTTGCCATTTCCTTCTCCAGGGGATCTTCCCTACCCAGAGATCGAACCCATGTATCCTGCATTGGCAGGCAGATTCTTTACCACTAAACTACCAAGGAAGCCCAATTAAAATCAAAGCTCAATCCTTTATTAATATTTTCTAAAGATTTTTTTTTATATTTCCCAAAGATGCAGGAGAAACAGAGGATCGAGTATGTGCTGGGCATGTAAACAAAGCCCTGAGTTTCTGGAAGGCTGTCTGGGAGCACGTATCTCGTGACTTGAAATTGTGACCACTCTTCATCCTAGCAATTGCTTTTCTTGGAACTTTTCCCCAAGGAGACCTTGAGGGCAGCCCTCGGATGTCCCGGTACAATGAGCCTCAGTGTCGGTCGCTTGTGAGAAATGAGACCCTGCCTGACGTCCAGCAAGACTGTAGAGCATGAGAACGTTTGCGTCTGGAAGCAGATGCTCCAGAAAGATGCTCCCGATACAATACCAGGAGAAAGCCTCGGCTTAAAGGCCACGAATGCAGGCGTGTTGGGCGAAAGTGTGTCAGTCACTCGGTCATGTCCGACTCCTTGCAATCCCATGGTCTATAGCCTTATTTTCAATTTTATACTTTTCTTGACTTCTCCAAAGTTTCTACAATTAATCCATAAACCTTATAATGAGACAACAAATATAGGTAATGTTAGCTCTTACCCACGGAGGTGGAAGTGATGATGGTGATGAGGGTGAGACAAAATCATTAAAAATAAAAAACAACCAAAAACTTTTCACCTTTTCAGGAACATGCATTTTAACACAATCTAAACACTCAGGCTGGTTAGGAAAGTGACTGGAAACAAACTGAGGAACTTGGAAGACTACTGTGATGTTATTGTTGTTGTTTAGTCGCTCAGTCGTGTCCGACTCTTTGTGACCCCGTGGACTGTAGCCCACCAGGCTCCTCTGTCCATGGGATTCTCCAGGCAAGAACACTGGGGTGGGTTGCCATTTCCTTCTCCAGGGGAGCTTCCTGACCCAGGGATCGAACCCGCGTCTCCTGCACTGGTAGGCTGATTCTTTCCCACTGAGCCACCGGTGAAGTGATGTTAATTAACACTGACCGACTAAAGCCAAAAACATTTTTTAGGGAACTAAATGAAAAATTTCCCCCAAGTTTCATCTTTGGAGCTGGAGATCCCCGTTAGAAACCACAAGGGCTTTTAACACACACATGTGGTCTAGAGCTGAGGAGTCAGTGGAGATGAAAGGAAGAGTTTCTGCTCAGACTACAAAGGGGATAACACTGCTTAAAATTTCAAAAGCTTAAATGAAACAGCATTCCTGACTGAGTTGTAGGGATTTAGAGAAATCCAAGGTCAGCATTTTTCTGCAACCTTTTCTTCCCCTGAAGCGGCATCTCACTGGTCCCTCGTGAGCCGCCATCTCATACTCTGAGGATGCGTCCTGCTTCTCAGCTGGAGACTACAGAGTGGCAAACACACACAGAGACACACTCACACACACACACACACTCACAGCCACACTCGGTCTCCGCCGTGCAAGGCTGGCCATGTAAGCTGGATCCATGAAGCGCTTTAGCTAAGACCAGCTGTTCAATGGGTCTGTGTTTTTCAGTGGTTCTTTCTTTCTTTCTTTCTCTTTTAACCTAGCTGTATTTGGATTCTTCCCTAAAAGATTCTATCAAAATTCAAGAAATACTGTATGTTTTGAAAACCCCAAACTATTCTCTGCTTTTCGCCTCTGAGCTCATTCTGCAATTTTAGGAGATTGGCTACTGTCGACAGGAGCCAACAGAGCTGCCAATTAGGGCTGGCACTCTCAGAGGCTTCCTTGAATGACACAACAAACAACCCTGCCAGCGACTCTGGGAGGTTTTTCGTTTTTTTCTCTTTAGTTTTGCTTCTCTGTTTTTCATTCATTGCTGTTCATGTGGTTTCTCCCCCTCACGTGGTGCCCCAAACTCAGACACGGCACTCTGAGGGAAACATCTGAACCAAAGATCTACTGCGAGCCTGCTGGCGCTGCACGGAAGAGACCAGCAAGCCTGAATTCC
>CM035296.1:47441980-47468719 GCA_020226075.1 Hydropotes inermis | reverse complement strand
GGACTGATGCTGCAACTGAAGCTCCAATACTTCGGGCACCTGATGTGAAGAACTGACTCACTGGAAAAGACCCTCATGCTGGGAAAGACTGAAGGCGGGAGGAGCAGAGGATGAGGTGGTTGGATGGCATCACTGACTCGATGGACATGAGTTTGAGTAAGCTCCGGGAGTTGGTGATGGACGGGGAGGCCTGGCGTGCTGCAGTCCATGGGGTCACAAAGAGTCGGACACGACTGAGCGACTGGACAACAATGACAAATATAATGTATGACTGGATCACTCTGCTATACACCTGAGACTAACACAACACTGTAAATCAACTATACTTCAATTTCTTAAAAAAAAATTAAAAGAACTTAAAAAGGAAACAGAAAATCATCTACCTAAACAGGCCCCGAGGAGTGGATGTAGGAGCATCCCTGGGCAATAACACTCAATTTTCTTTTACTTTTTCTGAAAGGAAGCAAGGGGGTATACAGTCTAAGCAGAGGTTATTTTGTGAATGTTCCGATCAATCTGCCATCACGCCCTGGACAGCACTGGGGGATGCTGAATCTGCATTCCTCAGGCAGCTGAGATGGCAGATGAGCAATGACCTTCCATCAGCCAAAACCTCGGAGAGTCTCTCCAAACGCTGCAGTGCATATTTTACTACCTCCAAGAAAGAAAATTGACAGTACCCACTACATATTCAAAACGGCTACTGCAAAACCAGAAAATAAGGGAGGGAAAAAAGCCACCACTGAGACTACTAAACCCGAGGAACTATTCGTGGCCTAAAAGAAATCAGCACACTGGCTTCTAACACGTAACTGATATTAGTAACTGAAATACTCTTAGATATTAAAAAGCTGTCTCGTGTGTCACTAAAAGAGACCTTAGTATAATACAGTGCAGGAGCAAAGGTGAAAGGGAAAGAATGTGAAAGCTGCTTAGTCGTGTCCGAGTCTTTGCGAACCCGTGGACAGTCCATGGGATCCTCCAGGCCAGACCACTGGAGTGGGTGGCCTTTCCCTCCTCCAGGGGATCTTCCCAACCCAGGGATCGAACAGCAGGTCTCCTGCACTGCAGGCGGATTCTCTACCAGCTGAGCCACCAGGGAAGCCCCAGCAGGAGCAAAACTGGACTCTGTCATTTAGAACAGCCTCCCTAATTCTGGAAAGGAGCCACGTGTTGGGACCGCTGGACCGCAGGGTCAGAGAAGCCTTGGAATGAGAAGGATGTGATGACCCCGGTGACCAACCCTGGAAGACTCAGAGGCAGAAGGAAGAGTGCGTTTCACCGGGGAAGCTGCATGCCCGGCGGGCTGTGCCCCGAACCCTCTCGCCCGGGAGGAGCCTCCAGGCCGAGCCGCCCTCACCTCTGTGCCCACGGCTGCCCCTGCCCCTGCCCAGCCAGGGCCCAGCCTCGCCCCGACTCCACCCTCTCCCTACACCCGTCCTCTCACCTCCATGCACACCCGATCTTTCCTCGGTGCCTACTCAAAGCATAAAACTTGTTTCAACCACAGTTCTTTAACAGGGACCATCACCCGTGGGTTGTAGAATGGCAGTCTTTCTGTACTGCTGGCATTTTTCCTTTGAAAGGGCACATATGACCTTTGTAAGCACACAGTTAATTACAAGGGGTAAAAAATTAGAAAGATGCAATAAATACACTTCTGTATACTTAGTAAAGACAACTGAGCCACTCTCCTCTTCCTCGTGCCCCAGTCGGCACTCCTATGGCAACCTGTGCTCAGGGTAAACGGCCAGACCACGCATCCGAACGTGTCTCACTTGCCTGCGGTTTACAGATCTTTCCTTCCCCAGCTCAGGGCTTGGCAGCCCACAGCCCACGGCCCCAGCACGGCCCTGCCACCTGTTCTCCGCGTAGTCTGATGGGCGTCCAGCTGCAGGCCTTGGTCCATGTCTGATTCCGCTCTTGCACAAGTGTGTGCGCAGAGCAGTGTGGTGGCAACGCAGACCACACGGCCTGCCAAGCAGAGCACATCTAGCATTCAGCCCTGCACACGGAGAGTCTGCCGACCCCAGGACTGGACTGTGAGTTCCTGGAAGAAAGGGACTGTGTCTTCAGCCTCCAAGCCAGTGTCCTCGACGGGGCAAGCCTGGAAGTGGATGCGTCCATTTCTGCAGGCGTCCACTGTTCCAGGGATCTTCTCACCCCTCCTCCTCTCTGCAGTGATTTCTTCCAACAGGATTCAAACAGTGGATACACAGCTTATGACATCCATATAGGCAACATGGCAGTTAAGTGTCCCTGCCACATTTTCTGTTATTAGTCATTTTCCCCAAGGGAAAGAGAATTCCAGTTTTATTATAACAACCCATAGAATATTGGGGATGATAAATTTAGTTAAAACAATGAACAATTCTTGCTTAATAGAACAAATCTGTTATGTAAATTAAGCATCGTCTCAGCATGTGTTGTGCACCCGCCAGGGTCTAGGTGTCCTGTTGGCTGCTTTGACTAAGTGTCTCACTCAGCTGTTGGAACAGCCTCACAACTCAGGCTTTACGGCCAGTGAGCCCACTTTACAGACAAGGAAACTGAGGCTGAGGGGGAGCAACAAGACCAAAGTCAAATGGTTTCTCACAAGGTTATAAACCTGCGTCTGATTAAATCTCATGCTCTTCCCCCAACCATCAGCTCAAAGAGACAGCCTTCATTCACGCAGACACAAACAATTCCCTGGTTTACATTATGTTGCTATAGGTTACAGCATCTGTCTTGCCAGGCATTCAGAAGACTTCAGATACACGGAAGCAAAGCGTAACCATGGAAGCAGAACAAGTTTTGTTGCTACTTTATTGTTTTGATGACTAAACAAGAATGGCTGGTAACGTCCCTGTGAATAGCAAGGATATACTCAAGGGCAGTAATTAAAAATAATATCCAGTGTCTTGTTTTTCAAAAAATTTTAGTACCAAAATGCTGGGAAAAGTCAAGGTCAACATCCTGATACTGAGAATGAGAAACCTGAGACCCAGAGAGGTGAAGTGACTTATTCAAGTCACCTGTGGCTGGGCCAGGACTCCTGGACTGCAGTCACCCCAGTCCGGGCTGCCGTGGAAGGTACCACTTCCTGACAGGTGACCCGAACCCAAACCGTCGGGTCCATCACCGCTGAGCAGGACGATGACACGTGGTCCACCTCCTGACCTCAAGGTCACCTGTCTGCATCACCTTTACTCTGGTCCAAAGGATTTTCAATAGTTGACTCAACATTCTAATTGGGACCAACTTTTGGGCTTCTTGTCAAATAGTCATTTTTTAAACAATAAATGAGTCAGAACAGAGGAGAAGCTAAACCAGTTTTCTCCATTTCAACATCAGTCTAACCATCTTGAAAGAACACGAACAATAGGAGGTGAAGTGGCGTCTTCAGACGAGGATGCTGTTTGCTTCGTCTGACTCAAATCAGAAACCAAGGCGGTTGTGGATCTAGATGATCGCCTTTTCCACAAGCACCGCTGACACCAACTTGCTAAACAAGCTACACAGATCCCTCAGCTGCTGAACTCTCAAAAAGTTCTAGAGCAACACGATTTGGGGAATTTTCACCAATCTGGCCTTTTTCTTTGCTGCACTTGGGCTGGGCAACAGTTTACCAGGGTCTCCGAGGAAGAGCACCGTTGGATAAACGAGAGTACGGAGGAGGCCAGGAGTTCTGAGACCGACGCGGGGGCGGGCTGGGCGGGGAGCAGCTGGCGCCCGGGACGGGGTGCAGGTTCCCCGAGTTTCGGTTCTAGTCACGTGACCCGGGAGCATTACCTCACCTCTTGGGGGCCTGGGTTGCAACATCTATGATATGAAGGTCATAAAACTTGTAATATGGCTTTGTTATGAGTCAAAACTAATATAAAGCATGTGCCTGTGTAGTCTCTGGCACAAGTGATTACCGCTCATTAATTCAGTCTGCAGCTCCTTTAGGGCTTATGTCTGCTGGGAACACTTGCAGGAGAGCTAATAAAGCTACTTTCAGAAAGAGTTTGGATACTGAGAGTCTGGGTCATTCATGGAGCCTTACCCTAACTGATCCCAGCGGTGGGGTGGCACCAGAAGAGATGGGGTGAGGCGGGCAAAGACGATGCCCCTGGGGCACAGCCGTGTCCGCCGCTGGGCAGGGTCTGCAGGGCAGTGGGCACCAGGCCCCGTGGGGTCTGTGCCCCTCACACCCTCCCCCTGAGCTCAGACGCAATGTCCTTCACTTCAGCAGCCACAGACAGGGACAGCAGCCCAACCAGACATCCCACACACAGGCATAAACACAGTGCTTCTCTGACCCCAAGGAGAACAAGGAGGCTGCTTCTCATAAGCTAACAACACTATGACACCCAAAAGGGTGTTTACATTTTCCCCCCTTGAACCAACTATTAATATCTCCAAAACACTGAGCTGAACTGGCAATGTGACAGCTCGAGGTGACAGTGTGGTTTGTCTCCTGCTGCCCTGGGCTCAGCGGGACCCGGACGTGCAGATACAGATGCAGGAGGGGCCCCGCTGTCCACATCCCACGGGGCTGGGGGACCCCCATGGGGAAAGGCGCCTGCTCCCCTGCACCCCCCACCCCCAGTGGCGGACACGGCTGTTTCCAGGGGGCGTTGTCTCCGGCACTGGCTGTACAGACAGGACATGCGGCTGGAAGACACCCCTTCCTCAGGATCACTGAGGGACCAAGTTAACAGACCATTCTCCAAGATCTTCCTCGAATAAAACACAAAAGCATCCTTAGACCAACCCCAGAACCAGCTCCCCAAGGAATACCACCCACTGCTGAGAACCGGAGGGACAGACCTCCGGGACCCACAGCGGGCTGGCCAGGTGGGCCAGGGAGACGGACAGTCAGCCGGAGCGGGGAGGCAGGGGCAGAGACCCCTCAGGCCCGAGTGGCTGCGGGTGGCCAGGCCGGGCCTCAGGTGGCCTCCTTTCCAGGTCCCCAAGGCTGCATGGCTGTGCTCACCTCCTGCCCTGCCAGGCTGGCTAGAATCACATGGGCTTTATTTACTACTGAGGACAGGCCTGGGAATGGTGGACTCCTGAGAGGAGTCTTCTGGTGGGAATGCATTTGAAATTGCAGCACTTAGGAATCTTGGGAAACCTGGGCTCTTTCTTGTAACAGTATTAACTGCATCAGGGTTGGGGCTGGGTGGGCATGGCCTTGTTAACTAACTAAGCCAGGGCACCTGAATTCCATCCTAGCCTTGGACATGCTCTAAAAGCATGCAGTGCACAGATGACCAGATGAAAACCCTCCATCACCACTGATTCAAGAGGGTAGATTTTACAAATTTTGCCACAGGGCCACAAAGGCCACCCTCTGGGCACTCCATCCCCTCTGTCTGAGGCACGCAGGAAGCAGAAGAGAAGTGAAAGGCCCATAAATGAAACTTTCAGCTGGACTGTGCTCCCCTGCAGGGCTACGTCTTTAAGACGCATTCACTTCAAAGTAAGCAGCGGAGGCATTTTCTGAAGGTGCTTGAAAGGGCACCCACAGGTGACGCAAGCTGGAGTCTGCCCTGCAGGACTTCTCAGAGCCTTTAAAGACTGCACCCCACAGATCTGGAGAGGGGCTCTGTGACTGTACCTCCCAAACCCGAGGCCTTGAAAACCCTCCACCCTATGCTTTGTAAAGGGCATTTTTCAAACCGCACAGTAAGAGATGTTGCCATGTACATTCTGTTTGCCTTATGACCTAATATACAATCACAATGCAAATTATAACATGGCAGTTCTGGGATTTTAAGCCTGGGGTGTAACACTTCAGTCACCCCTGCGCCTACATGAGGGAGGGGGCCTGCCATTCACATGCGTCAAAGGACAGGCAAAGGAAGAAGAGGAATGTTTCTACATTTGATCAGAGAAAATGAAAATAACATTGTTCTGTGTCTCTATAAAGACTATAAAGGCTAAATGGTGATGGATGAACAAACACTCATTACCCTTAGAAGACATGCGGAAGGTCGACCATGGCAAAATGCAATCACTGTGTACAGTTCAGCCTCCTCGAAAGGACGGGAACCTCCACTGGACATCACCACCTCTTGAGAGAGGATGCTCAGTCATCCAAGTCCAGTGGCACTTACGGATTCTTTAAGGAGTAGTTCCATCAACAACAGAAGTGAATGTAGGGACACAAACAGGTATTTCTATGTCTCTAAGCAAAGCCAGGTGGCTCAGACGGTAAAGAATCTGCTGCAGTGAAGGATACCCGGGTTCTATCCCTGGGTCGGGTAGATCCCCTAGAGAAGGGAATGGCAACCCACTCCAGTATTTCTGCCTGGGAAACCCGACAGACAGAGGAACCTGGCAGGTTACAGTCCACAGAGTTGCAAACAGACAAGACTGAAGTGACTAAAACTTTCACTTTGTGCAAAGCACAACAGCCCAAAAGTAAGAGAGACCGAAGGGTCCATAAACACGTGAATGGAATGTAAGATGTCCACACACACAATGGAATATTATTCAGCCCCCAAAAGGGAGGAGATTCCGCCACAGACTACACCAGTGATGACCCTTGGGGACACTACACTCAATGAAATAAGTCAGTTACAAAAGGGCAAATAGTGTTTGATTCTACTTATCCGAGGTTGTTAAGAGTCAGATCCACGGAGACAGAGTCGAAGGGCAGGTGCTGGGATGTGGGGAGTGAGTGGTGAATGGGGACAGAGTCTCCGTTTAGGAAAATGAAAACGTTCCGCACATGATGGTGGTGATGGTCGTACAACATCGTGAATGTACTTAATGCTAATGAACTATATACCTAAAAATGGCTAACACGGTCACGTTTTACTTAATATATATTTTATCAGAATTTTAAAAAGCGAAATATAATTGTGTTCCAGTTCTAACAAAGATGAACCTGAGATGACTGATCGGCATTCTGCTTAGCTCACACACAGGCCGCAGGAGGCACGGGGCAGCCCCTCCTGCCGGGTAACTCCAGGAAAGGTGCTGAAGATCCGGGGACCACCCCTCGCCCCGCGCTGAGCAGGCGCGGAGCCGCGCCTCTGCCAGACCAGGTCAACCACGCATGCGTGTGGCAAAGGCCACGCTGTGAACAAGCCACGCGTAAAATCACGTTTCGCAAGGTCTTCTTTCAAATCATGGGGCTGAATTTACAAAACCTGGAGGAACCGAGCCCCCAGCTGCTGCACACACTGTCGTTCAGAGCGCCGCCTTCCTGAGCGCAGGAGAGACGCTTTCCTCTCGGGCGCAGAAACACCATCACCGTCAGAATGAACTCAGCCTCTCTGCAGAGCCCGGGCCCGCGTCCTCACACCGGGGTCTCAGGACAAGCGCATCCCTGGTGCCTTCACCTGCTTCCACAGGAGCCCATTCACCGGGGACGATGCGTGTGCACCGACACAAACACGCTTCCCGACCAAAGGCCCAGGGACTTGAAAACGGGACAGCCCCAGGGAAAGCGCCACGGCTTCCGAGCTTTAGAAGTGGCCGGAGCCGTGTCTGCCTGCACTTGGCGGCTTCCTTTATGGTCTGCAGGCAGGGGAGAGAGCGGGAGGGCCGAGCCTTCCGCACACCCCGGCCCTGCTGGTAAACCCCCGTCTAACCCCCTCCTCGCCCTGAAGGGGACAAGCAGGACCCTGCAGGCACGTCCATGGGAAGAGAATTCCCTGGCCCGTCCCCTACACACGGGCAGCCGCTCTGCCTTCAGCTGTGGCTGGTGGCCGGCGGGTGGCCCCTCTGTTGTGTTTGGTCTCCTGCTCCAAACTTGACACCAGAGCCGCTGCCTGCAGCAGGCTCACCCAGGTCTCCCTAAGCCAGGAGGGACGGGGGTCCCCAGCACAGTTCCCCTGTGGCTGGAGGGCCTGCAGCCCAGCGCCCCCGGAGTGGGGAGGACGACCACAGCCGCACGTGGTGCCCGCCCCGCGGTCAGGGGGCCAGCGGGTCCTCGCGGGGCTCCTCCCTCCGCCCCAGCACCATCCCCGGCCCCCTCATCGCCCCAGGGGTGCAGGGCAGCTGTGCGCCGGGACGGGGACGCTCGCCTGGAAGCCCTATGTAGATTCCTGCGTCCCAGAGCCGGCAGCTTCTCCCCGACAGCACCCCCTCACTCCCGCTTTCGACCCCCAGAAAGAAAAGAGAAAGAGGGAGGCTGACCGGGATGACAAGCAGGCAGGGCCTCCCAGCGGCTCTCCGATTCTGTCAATCAGCGCGGAAGCCTCGACTGCAAGGTAAGGAGGACCAGGAAGCGCGCACCAGGTTCCGAGCTTCACGTTCGCGGAGCCTGCGCGTAGCGGCCGGGGATAAGGGACCCCAAGCGCGGCGCGCGAGCGATGGAAGACGGGGCAGAGGCCGTGGGCGCAGGAGCGGCCGTCGACGTGGCGCGGACGTGGACGAGGCTCACGGGAGACGCAGGGGCGAGCAGTGGGCACGAGGCCAGTGCTGCGCTGCCCGAGGCGGACAGGCCTGCTCGCGCCGGGCGGCGGAGCTGCGCGTGCGGAGCGCACTGCGGCTTAATTCAGGTTCAGAGGTGTAGGGGGCTCCCCTGGGGGCTCAGACGGAAAAGAGTCCACCTGCAGTGCAGGAAACCCAGGTTCGATCCCTGGGACGGGAAGATCCCCTGGAGAAGGCAATGGCTACCCACTCCAGTATTCTTGCCTGGAGAATTCCATGGACAGAGGAGCCTGGCGGACTACAGTCCATGGGTCTGCAGAGTCGGACACGGCTGAGTGACTGAACACTTCCGATTTTTTTCTAAAAGGTATGTAAACGGGTCCAAACCCACTGAACTACATGCTTAAACTCTTCCTGGTTTATGCTGTATTTAATTGTACCTCCATTAAAAATTGTTTTGAAACTTTTTATTTTGTATTAGAATACAGCCAATTAACAATGTTGTGATAGCTTCAACTGAACAGTGAAGGGACTCAGCCGTATATATATTTGTATCCATTCTCCCCCAAACTCCCCTCCCATCCAAGCGGCCACACAGCATGGAGCAGAGTCCCTGGGGCCGTACGCAGGTCCGTAGGGAAAGAGCAGGTTAGCCAGGGCGGCAGTGGTCAGGCTCTCTCGCCCCTCCACGCACGTCCTACACCTGGGATCCCGCGGGGCGCTCCGGGATGCGGCCTGTACAAGCACCGCCTGAGAAGCCCTAGGAGAGCCGCGTTGCACTTTGTCATCGTCGATGCTGCCGGGTCAGCCAGGAGGGAGCTAAGCAGGTGGGCCCTGTTGCTTCGAATCAAGACGGTAGTTCCCACGGCTCCTCCCCAGTTCTTCCAGCTTTCCCGCCCGCGCCTGGCCCACCCTGGTTCAGCGAACATGGAGAGACAGTGAACAGCGACACAAGGTCCTTGTTGGTGATCCATTTTAAATATCGCAGTGCTGTACCCCCATTTTTTAAAACCTGGGAGGATTGTTTTAAATGGGTCCCCAGAGACAAGGCAGAAACACCGAGCTGACTGGGGCTTCCCTCTCCTCGCCTTCCCAGGTCTCTGGTGACAGGGGCGAAGGAGACACGGGGTGGGGGTGAGGGGTGGGGGGCGACCACCCCGACGGAAGAGCCTGCAGGCTGGACAAACCTCGAGGAGGAAGGCGGCAGTCCCGACTTTCTGTCTGCTCAAGGAGATCCCCTCCAGGCCACGAGCTCACGACAGCGCGAGCGACCCCCTCAGGTGCTGTTTATTCCAACCCCCCACCGCCCGTGAATGGCACCCCCAGATGCTTGGGTCCACAGCCACCTCTCCTGTCACCCGCCCCCTCCCCACCCTATCGCCGCCTGGGCTCCAGCCACCGCAGCCGCCTGCCTGTAGACCCGTCACTGCAGCAGACAGAATCGTCTGGAGAAGCTCTCTCCTTGCAAAACGGACGTGAAGGCGAGAACCACCCTGGCGCAGGGATAAGAACCTGCTCTGTCTCCCTGAGAGCACCCTCTCGTGGGCTGAGCCGTGTCCCCCACATGAGCTGGTGGCTCCGAGCATGACCGTACGTGGAGAAGGGGCTTCACAGAGACGGGCAAGGTCAGGTGATGTCAGCAGGGTGGGTCCCCATGGGGGGCTGGCGTCCTTGGGAAAAGGGGACACGTGGACACAGAGGCATTGGAGGGAGGCCAGGGTGAAGACACGCGGGGAAAGCCGCTGCTGGGAGGGTCACTGCACCAACACCAGGATGGAACCGTGACCCCTCAAAATCCACCTGCAGGAGCCCTGCCCACCGGCGCTTCAGATGTGGCGGAATCTGGACATGAGGCTTTCAAGAGGTGAAAGTGTTAGTCTCTCAGGTGTGTCTGATTCTTTGCAGCCCCGCGGCCCCACGGACCCTCCAGCCCCAAATACTGGAGCGGGTTGCCATTTCCTTCTCCAGGCGATCTTCCTGATTCAGGGGTCAAACCCAAGTCTCCTGCATTGGCAGGCAGATTCTTCACTGTCTGAGCCATCAAGAGGTGATTAAGCTGTCAAGAGGAGGTCATTGTGGGGGGGGGGCCCACGGTGTCCTTACCGAGGAGGAAATCGACACAGATGCTCAGAGGAGAGACCTGAGGACCCAGGGAGGAGGTGGCACCTACCAGTCAGGGAGAGAGACCTCGGGAGAACCCACCCTGCACGGCCTTTGACCCTGAGTCCAGCCTTGAGCCTGGGAGGGACTTGGTCCTGCTGTCTCAGCCCCAGCCTCTGAGGCTCCCACACGAACACCCCAACAGTGTCAGCCTCCTACAGAGTCAGGGCGAACCTCTGCTGAGGAAGGTGGGGAAAAGATGCAGAAAAGACTGTGGAATCCAGAGATGCCCGACGTTTTCCTGCCTGTCTCAGAGCTCAGTATGACCTGACGTTTTCTGCCCTTGGCAGCAAGCGGACAACATCCCTACTGGCCCGCAAGGGCTCAGACCTTCACAACTCGGGGACATCTCTCTCCCAGGATGAAACAAGAGCTTCCTCCCGCTTCCTGCTGCCCCCCCACTTGCACGCTCCCCCACCCACGCTGTTCCCATTCTCTCACTGCCGGGCCCTCCCTGTCCGCGGGGCATGACTCACAGACTCTCAGCACAGCGCTGAGCAAACAGAGCCGCCCAGCAAACACAGGACCTTCACACCCTCTGCACTTTGCCCGCGGGGTCCTCTCCCCATGTGAACAGGAACCTGAAGGGTTCAGCTGCTGCCTCTGCCCTATGGGTTCAACCAGGTCGCTGAGGAGAGGCGGCTGTGGACCACGACCTCCTGCCTGGCGAGGAAAAAGCCTCTTGGAGACTGAAAACCTACTCTTGGTAGCAGGCGTTCGGGCTAAGTCCCTTCAATCATGTCCAACTCTTTGCGACCCCATGGACTGTAGCCCACCAGGCTTCTCTGTCCGTGGGATTCTCCAGGCAAGAATACTGGAGTGGGTTGCCATGTCCTCCTCCAGAGGATCTTCCCGACCCAGGGATCGAACCCAAGTCTCTTGCGTCTCCTGCACTGGCAGAAGGGTTCTTTCCCCCCAGCCCCACCCGGGAGGCCCTCAGTATCATAAACGGTCTTTAAACCCTGGTCACCCCCACCCTCTTGCCTGGTCAGGTCGTCAGCTTCCCCCAGACTGCTGCTGGACTGAGACCCACAACCAAGCCTCAAGGATTTCTTTCGTCACCGGCCTCCCTGGAATCACTTCTCTGAAACTCCGGTCAAAACTCCAGTCAATGGAGGAGCAGAGTTACAAATGGGGAAAAATAAGATGGCAGGTGAGAGACTCATTAAGGAGAGAAATCACTGCTTATGCCTAAACCACAATTCAATCCAGACCTGTAATCCACAGACACAGAAAACCCCCAAAAAACCTCAAAACAGCCTCATAACCTTCATGATAACCCATTTTTGAAAAGTGGCTTCTTCTGGGACTTTCTAGAGAAAGCATTAAAAATAAAACTTCTATTACGATGAAATAATAAAAAATTCTCCCCTGGAGCCTAGAAGACGTTACAGTTCACCCACCATGCTACCGATCCAAAAGCTTCCAGATGCACCACCGTCTCTCTGTCCTGTCTCTCTCTGGGTGACTGCTGACCGAGGCATCTTTGCTTCCTTCTGCAAAGTGACGTCTAAGCAGTGAAGATGCGCCCCAGCCCCGGAACGCCCTGCCAGGCCTTCATGTCCGCAGCCCCGGAGAGCCCTTCCTATCAGGACTCCCAGCACAGACCCTCAGAAGGACAGTGAGCGGGACAGGCGGACAGCTCGGTGAGCGTCTAAGGAGGGAAAGATCTCACCGGCTGGGTAAGCCAGGGGTCCGAGCCTCCCCGAAGTGGGCAGTGGGCTCCAGTCAGCGGAGGGGCCCCACGCCAGCAGCTCTGGAGACCCTCCAAGGCTGACTGTCAGCGGCACACGTGTCGTGGGCGGCGTCACACCTGGACCACAGGTTCGCTGTCTGTTCTGGGGCAGGGGGCACCCTGATAGCGGCGTGAACGGTGCTCGTGTGCCGTTCCGGCCTCCTGCGCTCGCTCCCAGGGGGCAGCTCTCCTTTCCTGCCGCTGAAAACAATATCAAACCACCTCAATGGGAATTACGGAAAAGACTAGTCTGAATTAGGGCCATTTTGAAAATAAATACCTGTCACTTGCAAATAAATGTTTCCTTTACAAGTAATTAACCACTATTCTAAGCTGAGGTTCAAAGGGCCTGTTTAACGAGGGGCGGACTTGTTGGAGACGCTGGTTTACAGGTGAACTCCGCTCGGTGCTGTTTTACAACGTGCCCCCAGGGGCAGGCCGGCCCTGGCGGACGGCTCTCAGACCCTCAGATGCCCCTCCACGGGGCTGACGGCCATTCCCGGCCTCTCTGCAGCGCGGACCCGCGTTCCAGGGGAGCCGGGGTCTCAGCTGGGCTGCCCCTGGCCGTCTGTTGGCTGGGCGTCTACACCACACGGTGGACGTCTACACGAGCCTGGACCTGAACCCTCGACATCAGGGCGATCACCCTTTGCTGCTCAGCACAGGGCAGCACCCCTGCTCCCTGCTCCCCAGGAGTCTCTAGCACCCCATCCTCCTCTGCCGTGACAGCCACGTGTGCCCCACACCACTGGACCTTTACAACAACCCGGATGCCGGGGGTCTGCAGATGCTCCCCAAAGTTCCTCAGGTGCGCCCCCCATCTTAGATCCAGAAAGACCAACTCCGTCCACACGGACCTTGCATTGGAAGAAAAGACTGTGGCGAACAGGTCTGGAAAACACTGGCTTAAAGCCAGGATGGGGCCCAGGGCCCAGGATGAAGCCCAGTGTGATGAGCCGCTGGTTCAGGCGCATCGCATGGCCCTTCACGGTCCTCAGCAGCTCCTGGAAATGGGAAGTCAGGCCTGAGCTGACCTGCAGTTACGTCCTCTGCATCTGAGAATCAAGTCAGCTTCCCCGCCCCCCACCCCCATGAGGGCAGAGAATGATTCCACCTACATGAGGTGCTGAGTAGTCAATTCACAGAGACAGAAAGTAGATGGTGGCGCCCAGGGAGCTGGTGTTTGATGGGGACAGAGGTTCAGTTTGGGAAGACTCTTAGAAAGTTCTGGAGGAAGATGGAGGCGAAGGTCGCATAACACGGTGACTGTCCTCAAAGCCATCACACTGTGCGCTCACCAAGGGTTCAAATGGCCAACTTTATGTTGTGACGATTTCACCACAATTGTGGAAAAAAGTTTTAAAGTAGGACAAGGACTTTGTGTTTTCTGCAGACGCTCATGTACGTCCATTTGGGAATAGAGGAATGCCTCAGGAAGAAGCCACCAAGAGTGGCCAATTTCTAAAGCACCATTTTTTTTTTAAGAACACAGACACACTTTATTATATTCCCTGTCGACCAGATAATTTTTAATAGAGGTGAAAAGAGGGAAACCATGATCATTCATGGTCCCCACACACAGACGTCACTCTGCAGACACTTTGATTCATCTCCCTGCTGACGAATACATACCCCGATAATTGGGATCACTATACATACTTACAACCTTCACGCTTAGAGGATAATTGCTTTACATTATTGTGCTGGTTTCTGCCACATCAACATGAAGCAGACACAGGTGTCCCTGAGTCCCCTCCCTCCTGAAACGCCTCCCAGGCCCTCCCCATCCCACCCCTCCAGCTCGTCTTGAGCACTAGCTTGAGCTCCCTGCATCATACATTGAATTCCCATGGGCTCCTTCACACATGGTGATGTGTGTGCTTCCATGCGACTCTCAATTCGTCCCACCCTCTCCTTTCCCAACTGTGTCCAAAAGTCTGTTCTGTACGTCTGTGCCTCCACTGCTGCCCTGCAAATAGGTTCATCCATACCATCTTTCTAGTTTTCATATGCATGGGTTGATATACACAATATTTGTCTTTCTGACTTATCCACTCTATATAATAGGCTCTAGGTTCATCCACCTCATTAGGACTGACTCAAATGCATCCTTTTTTGTGGCTGAGTAATGTTCCATTGCATACATGGACCATAATTTCTGTATCTTTTCACCTGTTGATGGACATGTAGGTTGCTTCCATGTCCTAGCTATTATAAAAACTGTTGCAACAAACGGCGTGGTACATGCCTCTCTTTCAACTATGGTTTTTCTTTGGGTATATGTCCGGTAGTGGGATTGTTGGGTCATGTGGTACTCCTATTTCTAGCTTTTTAAGGACTGTCCGTACTGTTCTCCATAGTGGCTGCATCAACTTACATTCTCACCAACACTGCAAGAGGGTTCCCTTTGCTCCACATCCTCTCCAGCATTACTGTCTGTAGATTTTTTTGATGATGGTCATTCTGATGAGGGTGAAGTAATACCTCATTGTAGTTTTGTTTGCATTTCTCTAATAATGATCAGTGCTTAGGATCTTTTATGTATTTGTTGGCCATATGTCTGTCTTCTTTGGAGAAATGTCTGTTTTAGGTCTTCTGCCCATTTTTTGATTGGGTTTTTGTTTGATATTAAGCTGTTTGTATGTTCTGCAGATTAATTGTCTTTGTTTCATTTACAATTATTTTCTCCCATTTTGAGGGTTGTCTTTTTTATTGTTTCCTTTGCTGTGCAAAAGCTTTCAAGTCCCATATGTTTACTTATATTTTTATTTCCATTACTCTAGGAGGTGGGTCACAGGGGATCTTGCTATGATATATGTCAAAGAATGTACCGCCTATGTTTTCCTCTAAGAGCTTTATAGTTTTGGGCCTTACATTTAAATCTTTAATCCAATTTGAGTTTATCTTTGTGTGTGGTGTTAGGAAGTGTTCTAGTTCCATTCTTTTGCGTAGCTGTCCAGTTTACCCGGTGCCAGTTATCGAAGAGGCTGTCTTTTCTCCATTGTGTATTCTTGCCTCCTTTGTTAATGATGAGGTGCCCATAGGTGTGTGGGCTTATCTCTGGGCTTTCTATCTTGTTCCATGAGTCTATATTTCTGTTTTTGTGCCAGTACCATACTTTCTTAATAACTGTAGCTTTGCAGGATAGAGAGAAGTCAGGAAGGTTGATTCCTCCGGGTCCATTCTCCTTTTACAAGATTGCTTTGGCTATTCAGGGTCCTGTGTGTGTCCATACAAATTGTGAAATGTTTTGTTTTAGCTCTGTGAAAAATACCATTGGTAGTTTGGTAGGGCTTGCATTGAATCTATAGATTACTTTGGGTAGTACAGGCAAAGAGGGAACCTAACTCAATATGATAAAGGCCCTATACAACAAACCCACAGCAAACATTATTCTCAATGGTGAAAAGTTGAAAGCATTTCCTCCAAGATCAGGAACAAGACAAGGGTGCCCACTCTTGCCATTATTATTTACCATAGTTTTGGAAGTCCTGCTGCTGCTGCTGCTGCTAAGTCATGTCAGTCATGTCCGACTCTGTGCGACCCCACAGACAGCAGCCCACCGGGCTCTCCCATCCCTGGGATTCTCCAGGCAGGAACACTGGAGTGGGTTGCCATTTCCTTCTCCAGTGCATGAAAGTGGAAAGTGAAAATGAAGTCGCTCAATTGTGTCTGACTCTTAGCGACCCCATGGACTGCAGCCCACCAGGCTCCTCTGTCCATGGGATTTTCCTAGCCGCAGCAGTCAGAGAAGAAAAAGAAATAAAAGGAATCCAGATTGTAAAAGAAGAAGTAAAACTGTCACTATTTGCAGATGACATGATACTATACATAGAAAACCCTAAAGATTCCACCAGAAAATTACTAGAGCTAATCAAGAATATAGTGAAGTCACAGGATAAAAAATAACATATATAAGTATATATTCTTATATACTAACAATAAAAAATCGGAAAGAGGAGTTAAGGAAACAATCCCATCCACCACTGCAACAAAAAGAATAAAATGCCTAGGGATAAACCTACCTAAAGAAACAAAACATGGTATATAGAGAACTATGAGACACTGATGAAAGAAATCAAAGGTAACACAAACAGATGGAGAGACATACCATGTCCTTGGATTGGAAGAGTCACTATTGTGAAAATGACTATACTACCCAAAGTAAAGCATCTTTTAAACACACAGAAAAAGCAGCTTTTAATCTAATCTGGGAGGAAACAGTCTGCAGCGCAAATTACGGGGCTGAGTGCATAACCATCCATAATTTAATATGACCCCTGGGAGGCTGGTGGCTGGCTTACACCAGTGCTGTCGCCCGCCATTGCACATATTCTTTAAATGATGCTAAGAAGTAAAATGTGACCGTCAGCCAGCAGGAATCAAGTTATACAAAGACTGACCCTCTTCCCCACTTAAAAAAAAAAAAAAGGCTGACAAACACTTAACCAGCATTCCTCTGACTGGGCATCCTCCCCGCCGGCTCCTGTGACTCAGCGCGGGGTCCGCTGCTCAGATAAGGAAACTGGCTCACTTCTCTGAGGAGCAGGGTTTCCAGAGCTGGGTGCCTCCCAGGCCCCTCGGAGCCCCGCAGGCCCCCTCCTAACAAGACACTCAGGGCTCAACTGGTTAGGGCCGTGCCCCCAGACCCAGGGTCCCCAAAAGCGAGTCACACTTTCACTGCAAGACCGCGAGAAAAAGACATAAACACAGGGAAGGAGAAGCAGAAGGAGAAGGACGTGAAATTGGGAAGCGAGAGGCGGGACGGCAGGGGGACACTTGCTGGGCTTCGCAGCGCTGACTGCCGGCTCTGTGAACAGGGACGGGCGCGCGGCCGCCGGGGCACCCCCAGGAGGGCCGCGTTTGGCTTCCGGCTCCATGGTTGGCACCTTCGTCTTGGGAACCATACAAGCAAGAGGGCCTGCGTTTCCATCTTGCAAGTTGCGAGGCTGGTCTTGAGTAGAAGAAAGGTTTGCACACCCGCCCTCGGGGCAGGGGTGGGGCAACGCTCGGCCCCAGGCTTCAGTGCCCATCCAGGGGCTTGCTCCAAGCCCCCTCTGCCCTGGAGCTAACAGCTGAGGCCATCTGTACCTATTTCCAGAAGAAAAGCCGCAGGAAGCAGGGTCCTGCCGATTCCACACCAAGCTTAGGGAGCCAGGTAAGTCACATCCTGAGTCTCTGGGAAGAAGACGACTTTGTCTGAAGCATTTAATGGTGAAAGCATCCATATTCATTTATTCTCCATTCATTGCCAAGAAGAGCCATGTCTAGTCCCTTTCACCCCCAAAAAGAACAGCCACTCTTGTCTCCTGTCACAAGGTCTGGAGGGGTCCCCCACCCTGGGTAACTGCACAGTTTCAGAACTGTGTTCTGAAACCTGTCTCCTCGGCCCTGAGTGGACATAAGAACTGCACCCAGGAATCCGGCGTTGGACAGAGGCCCACACTGGCCAATGCCTGACCAAGACTTGGTGAGCAAAACCCAGTCTGGGGGGCGTGGAGGGGAGCCAACTCCAGGAGAGGCTGACGTGGCTTCCAAAAGGCTGAAGAAGGTTGCAGGGCCACTGAAACAGCCCCCTGCCCCACTTTCTGGCCTCAGATCCCGCCCTGGGTTTCCTCAGCCATTTCTGCATTTTTCCAACCAATTTCTTCTCTATTCGGTTAATGTCATTGGAAACTTGTTCCATTACTTGCAAACAGACGAGTCCTGAGACGAGAGGGTCAGTCAGCACTTCATCTGTGCAAATGAAGACCCAAGAGCCCGCTGGTGGTTTTCTAGGAAAGCAATGATTTGCTGTAGGGAAAAACCGCTTCAACCAGCCCATAAGCCTGCCCTTTTCCCAGAAACATAGGCTTGTGAATCTCCAGGTCAGTTGTTTGGGGGAGGTCAGCTCCTACACAATGACCAGCACGGGGAAAACACAGAGAAGCAGAGATCCAGGTCTGTGGACCACCACGGTCAGGTCAAGGCCTCCCACAGACAGAACCGGGAACACCGCCGGAGGTGGAGCCTGGCCCTTTCCCTTGCTTGCACCTGCCCTGAAGTCCTCTCCCGATCCTTGCGGTCAGGGCTCAGGTTACCCTCTGCCCCTGTTTAAAATTCCACTTTCTCTCCATCCGTTTCCACCCAGCACAGCCAACCAGACTTCCAAACTCAGAACACCATCTTCCATCAAAAGGCATGGACTCAGATTTCTGACCCAGGACCTCAGTGGAGGCAAGGAAGCCTCCCCACTCTTCCACCCACCAGGAGGTCAGGAAGCTCCTCTCCTTTATCAGATCCCTGGGCCCTGTAGCCAGAGACCTGCTCAGTTTTCATGTGAGAACCACAAATACCTCCCAGCCCCTTCAAGGGTCTTTCAGGCAAACCCCCCTGGAGGCCCCTCTTGGCCACCCCCCTCCGGCCCCCTGGACTGGGGCAGCCAGTCTGAAAGGTGCAGCTGGCTTCCCGTGTCATCAGTTTCCGGGCGAAGGCGAGAGACGCCCTGGAACGGCTGCAGAATAAACTGCCCGTCCAGGTGTGGTCT
The DNA here is from genome assembly GCA_020226075.1 of Hydropotes inermis. NCBI lineage: Eukaryota > Metazoa > Chordata > Mammalia > Artiodactyla > Cervidae > Hydropotes > Hydropotes inermis. The sequence goes on along the minus strand of CM035296.1, from coordinate 47,449,943 downwards.
ATCAGCTCCTCCCCATCTAAGCATTTCTGACCTGACTCGCTCAGCCAGTCCTCAGCCCACAGATGAGGAGGAAAGGAATCTGAGATTTCCAGGTGCCTCCCGGAGGGTGGGGGCCTTGCTCCCATTCTTGCTCCCCCCGGGCATAGGGCGGGGGGGGGGGGGAGCCCTGAGCCCCCTCTGCCCGTGAAGGTCCTATAGATGAACGGGTCGTAACCTCCCTGCCAAACCAGAGAACACTTCTTTTCATGACATGAGCTCAGGCGAGCTGATGTGTATGGTGAGGACTCAGTGGGTGAAAGGTACACGTCTAGTGGGGAGATGGACAGACAAACGGCCAGTGCTGGGGGCACTGTGTGTAGACCAGGCAGATCTAAAGGATGAACAGGGACCGGCGGGCCGGCAGAGGAGGAAAGCGTTCCAGGAAACGGGCTCAGAAGGCAGAAGGAGCAAAGATCAGGGAAGCTGCCGGCCAGGTCTGCACGGCCCACTACAGGAAGCCACAGTAACAGCCCCCAGCCACCCCCATCCTCTGGCAGCAGCAGGACCCCACCTCTGATTGACTGGTAAAGATGAAGATAAAGGGCAGGGTCCCCCCCATCACACCCGTCCTCCAGGTGGGGCCCCAGGGCAGAGGCAGGCACACCCTCAGGCGGAGCGGGTGAGAGATTCTAACCCTGCAGCTCCAACTCTGGACATGCCAGTGACCGCCCGTCTCCTCCTCCCTGAACTGAACTTCGGACTTGTAGATAACACCACAGTCAGCCGTGCCCAGGACAGATTTTCACCCATGCCGGGCGCTGGGCATAGGTGAAGCTGGTTGAATGGACCCCACGCTAGCCAGTGGCTTCCCGTTTCAGGGCCCTCAACCTTGGGGAAATTTACTTAGCAGCCTCCCCTTTGGAGCCAGAGAGCAAGAGAAAATGCTGGAACTCTCCAAGGCCAGTGCTTCTCCTATCAACAGTGCTGGGGCCGGGTCAGGCCCAAGTGTCCAAGGCCTGCGGTGGACCTGCTGGCCAGGCGACTTCTCCACGGCTCCCCTTCAGGCCCCTCTTGGGGTCAGCAGCCTCCCTCTGGCAGGAGAAGCAGGCCCGGCCTCCCTGCCACCTGTCTGCGGGGCCCCAAGCAGGGTCGACCCCAGCCCCCATGTCACCCCACAGGCCCTCCCCGGGCGCCTGCCTCTCCAGCCCCTCTCTCGGCCGGCTGAGCTCATCTTGTGACTGTGAGTCACCCCGGCCCGTGCTCCGGGCCACCCTGCAGATCCGGGCTCCCACAGGCCCCAGGGCCCTTGCAGAAGCCGCTCGCTCTCCAAGGGAAAGACCCCGCGCACTCACACCCCGCCTCCGTCTCTCGGCATCTCAGGCCTCAGTGTCAACGCGGCCGGTTCGCCTGGCCCGCGCTCTGCTCTCTCTCTCTCATTTCCCTTTCTTTCCGTGCACTCGGCTCAGTTTGTAATTAAAAAGTCACGATGATTAGTTAAGGTGCACCTCTCTCGTTAGTCTATCAGCTCGGTGGGACCTGCGCTATTTCCGCCTGGCGCTGTATCCCCAACACAAACCGCAACGCCAGGCTCAGGACCGCCAGGCTCAGGATCCGCACTCCAGTGCGTGGAAGGGAGGAGGGGGCGGTGGGGGAGGTTAGGGAGCAAAGGGCAGGAATGGCCCAGGGCCACACTCAGGGGCCTGCTGATCGCCTAACAACAGCTGCAAAGAATGAATGAGAAGCCCAGGTGTGCAGCGTTTGCAGACGTCCCGGGGCCAACGCTCCCAGCCGCCAGCCCTGCATCCTGATCATTTGGTCCAACCGGCTCCAAGCCAGGACGACAGGCCGTGTCCAACACGCTTCTGACTCTGTGACCCCATGAACTGCAGCATGCCAGGCTTCCCTGTCCTTCACCACCTCTCGGAGTTTGCTCACATTCCTTTCCACTGAGTCCATATCCGTCCGTCTCATCCTCTGTTCTTAAAGGACATCAACTTTTGCTTTAAAATTTTTTATTTTCGTTGGAGGCTAATGACTTTAGAATCCTGTGGTGGTTTTTGCCAGACACTGACATGAATCAGCCACGGGTGTACATGTGTCCCCCATCCTGAGCCCCCTCCCACCCCCTTCCCCACCTCATAAGTGACATCCACTGCTGACTCAGTACTACCTGGGCCTGAAGGCCAAGATGAACTGAGGCTTGTAAAAAAAGGCCGAAGACAAGAGGCTGTGCAGCTGATCCAGACCGAGAAGATGAGGAAAGGTGAGACCTGGGACGAATACCGTCCCCCAAAAGATGGAAGAGCTGCTTAGTAACTGTGCATCACCCCGCCTCTCCATCAGTGAGGACCAGGCCGCATTCTACACAGAGGAGCTCCTCACGAGCAAGTCACAGCCTTCGAGAAAAGCTGCTATACCCGCTGACATAACATTTGTTTTCCTTCCCAGTAATTTACCCTAATAGCTCAAAAGAAGCAAATCTGACCCTACAACACCAAATCAAAAGTACTGAGATCATAAAAATATTAGAAGACAGTGTTTTTGCCCTAATATTCCAGGATTGTAGAAGCCCTAAATCTAACACAAAACCCAGAAACCAAAAAAAATTCATTTGACACTATCCAAACCAAAAGTCTGTGCATGATGAAAACACCACAAACAAAATCAAAAGACAAACAACACCCTGTGGGGGGGAGAAAAATTCACAAAACATCCCAAACACTTAATTTACTTTATGCAAATGTACTTCTGTAAATCAGTAAGAAAATAATGCCCTCCCCCCAAAGATACACACAGAAAGGACGTGAAGACGAAGTTCACAGAAAAGGAAAGAAAAATGGCTCGAAAATTTTCAGAGATGTTTGACCGCCCTCCTCAGAAGACAATGCAAATAACAACAATGACCAAAGACAATTTCTCATTTAGAACTGTGACAGTGCTCCAGGGGTGGGCGGGGTTCGGGTAGTGTGGGAACGGGCCTCCCACCTAATCAATGGAAGTGTGAATTGGTAATAAGATCTCTATGGAGAGCACTTTGACAACATCTATCAAAATAAAAACACAGCCTCCACTTCTACGTTTTCATGTGTGCCGGAATTTCACTATACATTATATAATAACCAAAAGGCGCCCTTAGAAGGTGAGAAAACAGAGAGGAGGCTGCCTGTACTGGTGCACACCCTTCCCCCACACAGGTGATCAAGAAGCATGAAACAGTGTGTTTGGTATATCAAGGTTTAGGAGAGAAGATAGACATAAATGAAAATAGAATATTTTTGGAAGGATACATAAGAAACTGTAACCATGGTTGCTTTTGAAGAGGGAACTTAGATGCAGAGATGGTGAGAAATCTTGCTTTTATTCTTTATGTCCTGTCCCATGTGGGTGCATTTTTTTATTACGGTCAGTGTCTTAAAAAAAAAAAAGAAAAAAAGACAGGCACAGACATGTTCACTGCTGTGTTGTATATAGCAGGCAGACTAAACCAAACCACACTGGGATGACCTGCAGGTAAGTTCTTTCTAAAACTATTCCTATTGTGATGATATTGTAATTATTCTCCATCCTAATTGTACTGAGCCACTTTAAACAACTTCTAGTGTTGAGCCCCAGAAAAAGAAGTCAAGTTATTTCCTAGGATATTTAAACAACTCTCAGGTTACACAGGAGAAAAGCCAGCAATCTATGCGAGTTCTTGGCAAGTAGAAAAAACATCAGGACACTGGAGACGAACAAGCACCTTAAATTTCACGTACAGAAAGAGAGCAGGTTAGGAAGTGTTACTGACACTGATTTTAGGCAAAATTCTAAGGGTTGTTCAAGGAAGTGGAGAGCATTAGAAACCAACAAGGGTTCACTCTGAACAATACAGGGTTCACTATGCAAATTATTGAGAGGAGTGTTTTAAACTCAGCAGAGCTGTGTTAAGCATGAAAATCTTCCTACGTGGCTGGGGAAAAAAAGGAAGATCAAGCAACAGCATGTGGAAGCTGAGGACCAACTTCATGATCCACTCAAGGCTGGTGAACCGACTTAAAACTCAAGACCACACGGTGTGAAGACCGGTCTTGGATGGCTCAACATTCTTAATCAAAGGCACCAACACGTGAAAATGCCCTGAAGACTTTAGAGGGCAAGATCAGCTTTATTTTGAAGGCACAGTGGATCCTGGAACACCAGGGACCAAGGCAAAGAATAGAAATTTACAAAGACAGAAATAAAGTAGAAATAAAAAAAGATCCTAACAGGAGAGACCTAGCAACCCTAAACTAGCAAGCATGCCACACGGGCACCGGCTGAGAAAGCCCTACCTGAACAGGATCCCATCGAGCTTTGGGGGCTGTGGCCTCAAGGTAGACAGATGATGCGTCTACTGAAAGCCTTCACACGCTGACTGTGAACTTCGTGAGTGGAAGATTCTGATCAGAACAGATCGGGGTGTGTGTGCCTGCTGGCCATGTCCCGGGCAGTCTGCTTAAGAGACATGCACGGCGTGTGAAGCTGTCAGAAGGGTAAATCTGTTCCTTACGGAAGGACTGGAGGAGCTGGAGATTTCCTAGCCAGGAAAGAACCCAGCCCTTGTACCCTCAGGTATCGGAGCAGGTATGATACAAAGGAAGAAGGACCATTCAGAGGAGAATGCTGCACAAACAGGCATGAGACGATCCTTGTTGTCGCCGCCGAAAAGCACATCTTTCTGTTGGAAGGGCTGCTGAGAAGTGGGCCGCTAGCTCGCGGGGCTCTCAGCAAGGGACGGCCATGCTGGGGATGCCACCAGGAGGGGACAGAGGTCTGTCAGCTCCAAAGCCCCTCCTAACTCTCACAGCCTGGAGCTCTATGTGGCCTGGCAGTTTCAGGTGTGTAGAGGCTATCCTAGCCTGTATAACCCAGTGACCCGCAGCCTTTTTCTCACGGGGGACTGATTTTGTAGAAGACAACTTTCCACAGCCTGGGGGTGAGGGGGATGGTTTGGGGATGATTCAAGTGCATTGCATTGATGGGGGCCTTTATTACTAATCTAGTGCTGCTACTGATCTGAAAGGAGGTACTGGTCTCTGGTGGGGAGTGGGGAGCCCCTGTAACAGAAAGGACAATATATGATAGATATATATATAAATGGTATATATCTATAACATATATTTAATATGATGTAACATATTCATGGGAAGGACTGATGCCGAAGCTCCAATACTTTGGCCACCTGATTCGAAGAGCTGATTCATTGGAACAGACCCTGATGCTGGGAAAGATTGAAGGCAGGAGGAGAAGGGGACGACAGAGGATGAGATGGTTGGATGGCATCACCGACTCGATGGACCTGAGTCTGAGCAAGCTCCGGGAGATGGTGAAGGACAGGGAGGCCTGGGGTGCTGCAGTCCATGGGGTCGCAAAGAGTCGGACGTGACCGAGCAACTAAACAACATCACTATGTACAACAATAAAAGGAAGAGCAAGGCGCCCTCCCCCCCAACACCCGGGGCGAGGACAGGGCCTCTGTGGCAGGGAGGGGCGCACGCGTGCTGAAGGAAGCCGAATGACAAAAACCTTGCACGGGGCTTCTTTGAGTGGGGAAGACCTTGGCACTCCGCTGGGGGGGGAGGGCACCAGAGAGCACTCCTCAGACCCCGCACCTCCATCTGCTGACAGGAGAAGCAGCCAGCTCTACTCCCTCGGCAAACCACGCTGGCAGGCCCCTGACCCCCGGAGTCGGCACCCACCCAGGATACGTTCCGCATCCGTGCATCTGACCCAGGATCCAGGGGGCACGGCCCGCAGAGGAGGCGGCCGGCCTCAGCTCTGCCAGAGTGTGCTTAAAAGGCTCTTGAGAGCATCGGTTATGGAACAGAACACCGTGGAAGGACAGACCTTTATTTAGATCTTATTTGTGTGTGAAAATCAATATGTCCTTTTTAGTCTTGGTCTTGCAGGAAAATGTGTCTCTCCCTACTGCCCCCAAGTCTGCACCTCCTGGACTGCCTTGTCAGCTGCCCGGAGCTGCATGGCAGGCACCCCAAACCACGCTGCGCATACGTGAGCCCCTCGATTGCTCGCCTGCAACACCTGTCCAGTTCTCCGAGGTGCCCGCAGAGCCTGCTTTCAAGGACGGTTCTGTTTGTCTCCTCCCACCATCCACAGCACCACTAGGTAACAATTCTCTGTCCCACCTCCTAACTCCAAGTTGCCCTCCCCTGTCACCCCGGGACAGACCACCCTGTACACGCATCTGCTCTGATCTCCATTATTCCTCCCCTGCTGTAGAAACAGGCTCAAAGTATTTGACAGTGTTGCAAACCCTTACTGTCACAGACATACAAACAGTGTTAAGGTACTCAATGTTCTTCATTTTTCCTGCTGGTAAACAAAAGACAGATATTGACCTCCATGGATGGGAAACAGTCGCAGAAACGCCTTGGCAGAGGACAGGCTGACTGGGGGCAGGGGGCTCAAGATGAACAAGCTAGAAGGATCTCCCCATTAACAGGTAATCCAACAGTTCCCAGAGGCCAGATCATTTCTCAGCAGGCTGGTACAAGCTGAAGACAATGGTCATGATGATGTAAGAGTTTCATCTTACACATCCATGAGGCACAACTGTTTACCAACACATGTTTCGGGGGAGGGGGGAATACATGCCCATGGACTATCATAAACCGTCAAATTTCAGTGCTGCGTTTAAACAAAGCATTTCAAACTCTGCCCAGAATTGCATGGAAGTGGGAGAAAGGTCTACATTTACTTTGAAAGGCAACTTAGTTGTTTAAAACACAGAAGGGGCCAAATAACACAAGTTGTTTGACGCGCTGCCATATGACATCGCTTATAGGCTGAGAAATCCAGACACCATGTAGGGGTCTTGGGTGTTAACTTCCTAGTAGTGCCCATTCTCCGTCTTTTTGCAGGCCACGCATCTCTTGCAAACACTCCTGCTCTGTCTCCCAGGATGCTGGACCTCGGCTAGAGGGGACCCCTGGCTGGGGCAAGTCCATGTGGAGCTGAGGCTGGCCAGGATCCGACCTCAACGCCAGGACCAGAGGGCTGCAGTGTGAGAAAGCCCGGCCGTCCCGGAACAGCACAGACTCAGCACCCTCCTAACTCCAGAGGTGTCTGCTTTCTCAAGAACGCTGGGGGTGGCAAAGTCCACTGGAAAATAAACACCCCAGCCTCTGGGAAGGACTGAGCTTGGGGACAGGGAAAGGGAGATTTCAAAGGCCATTTGCTACTCTGGCCACCACTTGGGCTCTCCCGTCAGCTTCAGTCAGTTTCCAGTGCCAGCGGGGGATGGCTGGGGTCTGCCAGGAAGAACGCCTGGGCATAGGAGCGATTCTGGAGGGGCTGGTTCTCTGTGGGTGACTCGGGGGGCAGTGGGCCAGCAAAGGGCCGAGCCGGGGCCTGGCTCCAGCAGGCAGACCTTGAGAGAGGCGCGTCCGCAGGGCCGGCGGCTCACAGACCAGCCTCTCGCCCTCCGCGGGCCACCCCTGCCGGAACGCAGTGACTGGTCCAGGGTGGGGGAAGGAAGCTCGCTCCCTCGTGGCGGGAGAGGCGCCCCTTGTGTGTGCGCCAGCGGGGACGCGAGTCTGGGTGCCCCTGGGAGTCGGGAGGCAGAGCCGCCGCGAAGGGCTGCGGGAGCCCAGCCGCGCACCCAGGCCCGCACCTCTGGGGGACGCAAGGCGGGCGAGCCCACGGGAGGCCGTGGACACGCGAGCGCGCACCACCGCAGGACCCCGTCTGCAGAGCGCGCGGACCGCGGAGGACACAGCGCGCTCGGGATGGGGACGCGGGGCCGGCGCGGTCGCTGGCCTTACCTTGCTGACCACGTTTTGCACCAGGCCTGTGCGGATGCCGTAGTCCCACGCGTGGCAGTCGCAGTTGGAGGCGTTGTCTCCCTTGTCCGGGGGGGACGGGAGGGGCGGCGCCTCGCCGCCGTCCGCGCCGCTGCCGTTGCCGAGGGGGCCCGCTGTCCCCCAGGCGGCGGTGGGGAAGGGGG
>CM035296.1:47405039-47433218 GCA_020226075.1 Hydropotes inermis | reverse complement strand
AAAAAAAAAAAAAGGGGGACTTCCCTAGCTTATGTAACCAAAGGGAGCAGGGGTGGGCTGGCTTCGGACACGCCGCAGCCTGGGGCGTCTCTCCCCGGAGCTGCCCTCTTCTCTGCCCTCGTTCTCAGGCTCCCGTGTGGGTCCCCTGCTCACCCACCCTGGCAGCTCCCACAGAAAGAAGCAGCTCTTCTCGGAAGGTCCCGACAGCGTCCCCAGCCGGTTTCCACGGCTCTGACGGTTGGAGGGCCCGGTGCGCTTGTGAGCCTGTCACCACGGCGCCTGGCTGTGATGCCGCGCCCAGGCCCGGCCACGTGCAGGGAGGAGGCCCGAGGCTGGTCTGAACCACGAGCCTGGTGGGGCGGGAGGCGGCTACAGAGCCCCCTGGTGCGGTTCCTGAAGCAGAAACGGTGACACCCATTTCTGTGCTCGTTAGACACGGCTTGCAATCTGTACTATGTCGACGTCACCCAGGGCCCTTCATCTCAGAGAGAAAACAGATGAGACATTAGTGACAAGTGGTCAGGAGGGAATCCTCCACTTTTCGGAATAACTCAGCAAATACAGAAGAAGGACTTGCTGCCCACGAAACAGCGGTGACGCTCAGGTACTTAACTCCACGTTTCCCCGAAACAAGGGTGGGAGGGCTGCTCATGAGTCACCCAGAGATGAGATGCAGGGCCTTCCAGGCGTGCTGGCTGCAGGCCTGCTTTGCCCAGACCCTGAAGGGAAGGGAGGCCAGCTCCACGGGGCGTTCTCCCCGTCAGCCCCCAGTGGAGACGTCCGCTCAGAGCACTGGATTCCGGGAGGTCACTGACAGAGCAGCAGGATGCCCTGGAATTCGGTGCCCCCTTCACCTGGGACAGGGAGGCCCCCACCCCACCCCACCCCCCGCCGGCTTCCCTATTCCAGGGTCTGCCTCCAGGTACCAAAGCCTAAGCCCAGGAGGAGAAGTGTTTCAAGCCCCCCAACACTTGGCAAGATCTTGAGAGCAGAGCGTCTAGTCAGACTTCCTGATTTCTTTCTCGGGACCTCACGGCTTCCGGCTGGGTGACCTTGAACTGGTCCCCTCACCTCTGTGAGCCTCACTGTCCTCTTGAGTTGTCGGTGTTGTTTGGTTGACAAGTCGTGTCCCACTCTTCGTGACCCCACGGACTGCAGCCCACCAGGCTCCTCTGTCTGTGGGGTTCTCCAGGCAAGAAGATTGGAGACGGTTGCCTTTCCTCCTCCAGGGGATCTTCCCGACCCAGGGATCGAACCGGCGTCTCCTTCATTGGCAGGCAGATTCTTTACCACTGAGCCACCAAGGAAGCCCTTCCTCATCAGTAAAGTGGGAATAATCTTCACACCTGCCTTGGTACCGACCGCCTGTCACACGGGGCGGCTGTGAGGAGCATGAGATGGTGGGAGCTGGGGACTCGGGCCGGTGAACAACTCTACAATACCCAGGGTTGTTCAGGTGCGGTCAGAAGTGGTCATCCCGGCCCCAGCCCCTAGAGAGACCCAGACTGAGCTTAAAGGATTCCTCATCCCCACCATCCAGGGTCGGCTTCCAGCATCAGTCAAACAGCAAAGAGGCTGGAATCCCAGGGCGTCCCACTCCGTTAGCTCTGCTAAGTGATTCCGCAGCCAGGTCCGACAGACGCAGAGCTGGACTGCTGCCTGCGGTCAGACCTCCTGGTAGCGGTGACTCTGGCCTTGACCTCTGTGTTTGGACCGGAATCCCCTGTGGCCCCTTTGCCCAGGGGCAGGCCAGACAGCCCTCTATCTTATCTACAGAGCTGAATCCACATCATCAAGACTGCCACACCCTGCTGGCCAGTGTCCCGTCCACCCCACCCAATCCCACCCTGGAGCAGCCCCGGGCAGGCTTTTACACCTGCAGTCCCGGCCCTGATTTTACACCCAGAGGAGCTAGCAGCTGAGCTGAACCCACTGCCCTCTGCCCGCCCTCTCCTGCCGCAAACACATTGCTTCATGTCTTTGGCAGAACCAGGGACAGGCCATGCTCCTGACCCTATCAAGAGCCATCCCTGGTCCCCACGCCCGCCTGGTGCATCACTCCCTGAAGCGCCTGCACCCCGTGATGGCTGTGGCAGAGGTGAGGACAGCAGCTTTGACGGGGCTGACTCGCCCGCCCGAGGTTGCGTGGTAGCCGGCCTGGGATGCAGATGGACGTCGGCCAGGTCCCCTGCGGGTCTCAGGACGCCAGCCCGCCCTGCAGCGCTGCCCTGCCCGACTTGTCCTCCCAGCAGAAGGTCATGCCAGGGCCTCCTTCACCCTGAAAATGCCTCATTCTCTGCCCCAACGCTGGAGACCTTGGGAAACGCCAGAGTGCCTCCCCAAAGGAAGGTGCCCACCTCCAGCTCCTGAGGTCAGTTCTGTGACCCCTGCCCACTGAGCCCGTAGCTCTCCAGAGTCCGCTATCTAGTCAGGAGACTCACCTCTGCATCCCTTGGTCAGTGAACAACACAAAGCCCCAGACAAGGAAGGCTCCTTGAAAACTGCTGGACTTGACTGCCCTTTGTGTTGGGCTCAGGACTCTTCTCCCACTAGGAAGGCTCTGGAGTCTAAAATTCTGGGTCGCGCCCTCTGTCTTCCTGTTGGACGGGGGACTACAGAGAAGCAGAGGGGAACTTCATTCCCTCCCCAACCCCGGAGGAACTGGCCCTCTTGGGCTGAAGCCTGAACTGGTCTGAGTGGTCACGGGGGCTGGGGATCGCCCTGGTGTGAGGGGGCGCTTTCTGCAGAACGGATCTGAAAAGTGAGAATGTAGACTCCATTGTCGAGGATTCTATTTGACACATTTACCTTTTTTCTCGCCTAGATCATTAAAGAAAAAAAAAACTTAATGCCTAGTATCAGATGAGACTTTTACACAGAGAAATAGATTTTTTATTTTATTTAAAAAGTTTTTATTTTATTTTGGAGTGTAGTTGATTGCTAATGTTATGATAGTTTAAGTGTTCCGCAAAGTGATTCAGGTATGCATATACATGCATCTCTTCTTTTTCAGATTCCTTTCCCATTTAGCTTATGACAGAATATTGAGCAGAATTCCCTGGGCTCTACAGTGGTCCTGAATAGTTATCTATTTTAAATGTAGTAGTAGTGGAAACACGTCCATCCCAAACCCATAATCTGTCCTTCACCCCCATCCTTCCCCGCTGGGAACCATACGTTCATGCTCTAAGTCTGTGAGTCTGTTTCTGTGTGGTAATTAAGTTCACTTGTGTAATTTTTCTAGATTCCACGTGTCGGTGAGATGTGTATTTGTCCTTCTGTGTCTGACTTCCCAGTATGATAATTTCCAGGTCCATTCATGTTGCTGCAAATAGCATTATTTCATTTTTTTTTAATGGCTGAGTAATATTCATTGTGAATATGTACTACATTTTATCTATTCATCTGTCTATGGACCGATTGTAAAGCATACTTCTTTGAACATTGGGGTGCATGAGTCTTTTTGAATTTTGGTTTTCTCAGAGTACACGCCCATAGTGGGGTTGCTGGGTCATACGACAGTTCTGTTTTCAGTTTTTTAAGGAACCTCCTGCTGTTCTCCATGGTGGCTGCACCAGTTTCCATTCCCACCAGGAGTGTAGGAGGCTTCCCTTTTCTCCACTCCCTCTCCAGCGTTTCTTGTCTGTGGGCCTCTTGATGATGGCCATTCTGACTGATGTGAGGTGATACCTCATTGCAGTTTTGATTTGCATTCCTCTAAAAATTAGTGATGCTGAGCACTTACTTTTCATGTGCCTCTTGGCCATCTGTATGTCTTCTTTGGGAGAAATACCTCTTTAGGTCTTCTGCTCATTTTTTGATTGTTTATTTTTGATATAGAGCTGCTTGAGCTGTTTGGAAAATCTGGAGATTAATCCCTCGTAGGGCACACCCTAAGCAAATACTTCTCCCATTTTATGGGTTGTCTTTTAGTTTTGTTTGTGGCTTCCTTTGCTGCGCAAAAGCTTTTGACGAGTTAGGTCCCACTGAGACAGACATGTTTAAGTGATGGGGCAGAGTCCCTCCTCTTCCCAGAGGACAAAGGACCCCTGAGGATGGCACTGCTATGGTTCAAAACTTTCAGCCCGCTTCCCGAAACTGCCTTCGGAGTTTGCAGCACATTCTTTGAATTGCCTCAGCTGCGAAAAAAATTTTTTACACTCCTGACTTTCAAAGGCTGAAAGTCCGTTGAAACCAAGTTGAGTGATTCGACTGAGAAGCATGACCTGGGACTTGAAGCGACCTTCGTATGACTTAAGGAGGTGGGTTTCTTGTCCTGTGTGGCTCTGAGGGTCCTGAATTTCTTCTGCGGCCCAGGAGGCCGTGGGGAGAGGAGGCCTCACGCCGGCGACGGTGACAATGAGTGACAGGCTGGGCTCCCGTCTGCTCTGTGCTAGCTCGAAAGCACCATGCTCCCTTCTGATCTCAGCTGAGCGTTCATCCTGCACATTTCCATTTAATGAGGGCGGAAACGTGTCCAGGCCCCAGGGGGCCCTGAGAAGAATGTCCATCTCCCCCCCGCATCGTCCACGGAAAGGTGGCTTCTCAACTGCTCCCGCTCAGCTGCGCTTTCCAGGGGTGAGACGAAAGGCTCCTCCGGGGTCTGTCTGCTCTGATTTTCAGTTTTCTCCCTTTCAAAGGAGAACGCATGCGCCGGGCCCCCGTCCGTTCCCCCCAGTCAGATCTTCGGCCGTGAGGTCCTGCTGGTCCCGCCGTGGCCAGGGTCCACGCGCAGCGCCTTCATCCAGTCTGCAGGAGACAGAGGCCTGCGGTGGCTCCAGGCTCACCCGGCCGGCCTCGGAGGGCAGACGGCTCAGGTGGCGTCGGTCCCTCCTCTGGGCACCAGGCCCCGAGGACTCTGGAGTCCATGTCGACTCCGTAGCATCTATGCTGGCGCGGGGCTCACCGTTTGAAGCTCTCTGTTGCCAAGAGAGGCTGTTTCGCTTTAAACCCAAGTGCAGGCTCTCTAATTAAGGTCTCTCTCAGAAGCTCTGCAAACAGCCGCCCCCGCACCTGCCCCGGGCTAGGAGGGATGGTCTCTCCTGGGCCTGGAGGCCAGTCTGCGGTGAGCTGGTTAGTGTGTTTGCTCCGGTGTCGTGGCTGGTTTTCTTCCAAGGCAACAAAAAAAATCAATAACTTCTCCCTCTCTCGGGTGGTAAATGCAGTTTTTGATGGTAACACACGAGGAAGCTAAGCAGGTCCTCTCGTTGTCACAGCCTCTCACTTTCTCGGAGAGGAACCTGAGGGCCAGGGAAATCCAATCCTTCCACCTAAATGGAAGATTCCATCGGAGGCCAGCCCCGGGCGAGAGCTCAGGTCTGGAGCCCAATTAACACACCCTGGGTGCGGCTCCCCAGAAACCGTGTCTGTGGAGGACGACCAGGGCCAGCCGTGCAAACAGTCCACGAGGCTCTTTCCCTCACGTCCCTCCAACCTCAGTTTTCTGGAAACAAATACATTCTTTCTGAGTTGCTCTCTTAAGCATGAAGCTCTCTGAAGATATGACTGTATAGCCTTCATCTTTTGAACCTTGTAGGGGCTCAATAAATGGGGATGAAGGGATGAATAAAACCAGGCAAAACATCACCTCCCAATTCCTCTTTGACACTTCTGATGGTGCCAATGAGTTTGGTTAACCAGCCATTAAGCAAAAACCATCTTTCCCTCTATTACTTTGAAGTTGACTTCTTTTAAAAACATCAATGCAATATTTAAATTGAAATAAAAAATAAAAATGCTATTCACCCAAAGCTTCACTTTATCTCCTGAGCTTAATTAAATGGGGCCCCCAAAGAAATGTGATTCTTCTGGAAGGCCAGCCTCTTATGAACTCTGCCTTCCTTGAGATTTCTGAGCCTTTTTCAAAATTTCTGAGTCTTTTAATCAACCTCTTACTCAGCACTTAGTCCAGGAGGAGCTGACTTCTGTCCACGGGGAATCATTTTGCAAATATCGCAGACACTCATAAGGCAAGAAGAGGCTCTGAGGCTCAGCACTCACTCACAGCCTTGAGGCTCCGTGGTTTCTGTGGGTGCTTTTGGGGGTGTGTGGACACATCGGGGGCCATGGTCTGAACAGAGGAGGAAGTTTCTCTTTCTTTCTGGCAACATAATTAAATCACTGGACCAAGGGAAAGTGAAAGAGCTTTGCAAAGTTAAAAGCAGTGCAAATACCCATCATACTGGCCATAAAGTTTGTCCAGGTCTTTCCATGCACGCTATCATTCTTATTTAATATCATTCAATTATCACTGAATCATTGCTCGCTATTATTCCACTAAACTATTAATGTTATTCTCACGGGTGCAGTGACTGAATGTCAGGGGAGATGACTGCTAAAAGCCGGTGTTTCTCCTGAAGGGACTCTTGCTAGGAGGGGTGGGCATTGGGCTTTTCTTTACAGCGAATGCACATGACGTGGAGTGGGCAGCCCTGAGATCCGGGCTCCCCACATCACCAGGGCCTCCTGCTGACGGCTGCTCCCATCTCGTTTCCTCCAGGCGCTACTTGTTCTGAATGCAAAGACCATGTGCTGGTTAGATGGTGCTTGTGAATAAAGGAAAATATTTCCACTGCTTTGCTGACTGCTTCCAAGGTCCTTTTCTGTCTTAAAGGAAAAAAAAAAGCCACTTGATAAAATATTGTCTGGTCCCCAAGGCGGCCTCTGCCCAGTAAGTAGATCCCTGTGACCACTTCCTGCCTCCTATACCTACAAGGGGAACTGGTGGGATCAATGCGAACTTGTTTACTCGCTCAGTCGTGTCCGACTCTTTGCGACCCCGCGTCCTGTAGCCCGCCAGGCTCCTCTGTCCGTGGGGATTCTCCAGGCAAGAATACTACAGCAGGTAGCCATGCCCTTCTCCAGAGGATCTTCCCAACCCAGGGGTCGAACTCAGGTCTCCAGCATTGCAGGCGGATTCTTTACCACTGAGCCACCAGGGAAGCCCTACCGCACACTTAGAACCTTCAAAACATCACACAATCAGCCAATGATGATAGGAGTTCTCAAGGTGGTCACGATTTCCAGCATGTTGCTGGGGGTATTTTTATAGTAAGAGAGAAGAGGCGGCTGCCCCGAGTGCCACGTGGGGAGAGTGTCCACTGACGCGTCCAACGATTGTGGGAAACTCCAGGACAACGCTGGGTGAGGGCAGCACACACGGCCTTGTCAACTTAGGTTGGAGGCTCTTTGCTTGGGGTCTGTGCCCCTGGAATTACACACCAATTGCGCTCCTTTTTCTGGGGGAGAAGTTCCCATCTCTCCTTGGGCTTTTATATGGGGTCAAGCTGTCTCGAAAATTTAGATTCCTGAATTTTTAAAGTTTATTCTTTCTTTCTCTATTTTGGCTGTGCTGGATCTCCGTGCAGTGAGTGGGCCCACGCTCTGGCTGCCGTGCACGGCTCTTCACTGCCGTGGCTTCTCTTGCTGTGGAGCATGGCCTCCAGGGCTGTGGGCTTCAGGAGTTGCAGCGCATGGACTCAGAAGTCGGAGCTTCTAGGCTCTAGAGCGCAGGCTCGGTAGCTGTGGTCCACAGGCTTAGCTGCTCTGAGGCGTGTGGGGTATTCCCAGGCAGGGATCGAACCCGTGTCTCCTGTATTTGGTAGGCAGATGCTTTATGAAGTGGGGATATTTTTTTAATGTCAATTTACTGACATGTTCCATTAACAATCTCACTTTGCTACAACATTTTAAACATGCTGTTTTTAAAAATGTGGAAAATTTTACAGTGAATTAATTTATTTTAGATCTAGAACTGTAAAAGGCGGTGAGAAAGCCATCCCACGCATTAATGTGCTCCAGAACCAGGCACTTCCCTCCCCTGGATGAAGGTATCTTCCCTGACAGGTATCTAAATACCTGACAGGTATCTAAAAATGTGGATTCTTGTTTGAGCCTAAAACATCCATTGACCCTCACGCCATGTACCATGATGTACTGTGCTAGACAACTGCCCAGAGGCTGAAGGCCCCGATGGGGAGTTCACAGTAGAGGGGGCATGTGGCGATAACGCGGAGCGCTTTGGGAAAAGCACGTGCAGGGCATCGGGGAACTCTCTGACCCAGACGGGGGCTCAAAGAAATCTTAAAATATCCTTGAATTGCTTCTGCACTTCAGGAGTTCGGGAGGTGATGCACAGGGTTTCTTCTGAGGAGGGAAGAGGCCAGTTTCACATGTGTAGGAATCATCTGGGGCTCTTTAAAATGCAGATTCTGGATCTCCAGGGCGGACCAGGCCTGAGAAGCTGTGTTTGCGAGAAGCTGCTGGCCGACCCCACTTTGAGTAGCTCAGGGCGGCCAGGACGCACAGCACGGAACAGACACCTGGAGGAGTCTCTCTCTCTCTGAAATGTTTTAAACTTTCAGAAAAGTACAGGCAATAATATAAGCTGGTACCACCTCAGCTTTACAGATCTCAGCGTAGCTGCCTTGTGATTTTTTGAAGACACACCCTCCCTTCCCGCTTGTCCCTCATCCCCCAGCAGAACCCGCTTCTGCTCCTGGTGTGTTTGTTTTCCATCCATGGTGACAAGCAGCAAATATCAAAGCAGGGCCTGGGTCTAAAACAGTCTGAACATGTTATAGCCCATCAAACCAGACTCATCGGGCACTGGAGAGTCCTTTATCTGAAATGGGTATCTGGAATGCACCAGGACATTGAAAACGGCTGTGAATTATGTTCACTTCATGTTTTACACTTAAAAAAAAATGGGAAGCATCACGGTTCCTGTTTGGGACAAGGCATTTTTCTAATCCCCCAAGTCGCTGTGCAAACGTTGAATACAGTGTCTAATTCCAGCCTGTGGAAGAGCCACTTCTTTCTCACAAGGCAGCTAATGTATGCGTTTGCAGACACAGAGACCAAAATAAATCAAGCAGGCCTGCTTTGGTCCCCGCAGGTGATGAGAGGCAGGAGGAAGGAACGAGACCAGGACGACACGGCTGGCACCTCCCGCCTGGGGGGGCTCGACCACACGCACCTCCCGGGTCTGCAGAGGACGTGCCAGGCTTCAGCGATACAGACTTAACGGGGCGCCTGGGTCCCTAGGACTTCACCGTCTAGGCAGGGAAGAAGACAGAATTAATGTCACTATGGCGTGGGGAGGGCTCAGTGCAGAAGAAGGAGGGCCGTGAGAGCACAGCGTGTGAGCCTCGGGAGACACAGGCAGGCCTGCTGGTTTAATTATCGTGGCCTTTGTCTTGGCTGAGCTGTGGCAATCGCCTGTGTTGTTTGCTTTGTAATTCGGGGCACAACGCTAAAGGCCTGAGGTCTGCGGTGCTTCCTGCGTGCGGGCAGGAATTCACGTGTCAAACGCTCACTTGCTGGCGGGGGGTGGGGGGTCCCTGCTCGTATCTGCGGATGCTGAGGATTGACGGTGTGGTGGGGTTTGGTTTCACCATTAAATGGTCCTTACCACCTTCTGATGTCTTGGCTCCATGTCTTTGGATAACAGGTCCACACACTGGAGAGGGAGGTCGCGTTACTCAGAGTCTAGAGAACTGAAAAATAAGAGTCTGGTGACCATCTGTGGAGCCCCTGGGGTTTGGGCTCAGCCTGGCCTGCCCCCTGCCCTTGGTGGACACCATCGCCCTCTTGGGCTGAGACTGGACACAGCTGAGACTCCTTTGGAACCCAATATATTGTCATCATTGGTGGTGGCTCAGAGGGTAAAGAATCCGCCTGCAATGCAAGAGACACAGGAGACGTGGATTTGATCCCCAGGTCAGGAAGATCCCCTGGAGGAGAAAATGCAAGCCACCTCAGTATTCTTGCCTGGAGAATCCCACGGACAGAGGAGCCTGGCTGGCTATTGTCCATGGGGTTTCAAAGAGTCAGACACAACCCAAGTGACTGAGCACACATGTCTCTGTTCTGAAAGTGCCTGCCACCCCAGAAAGAGAATGTCAGCCTCCCACACTTACAAGTGGGCAAGAGGTCAGTGCAGATGAACACAGACGTGGGCTTTCGGGGTTTGACTGTCAGACCACGTGGGGGCCCGGAAGCTGTGACTGGGAAATCCTTAGGAGTGAGTGCGCCGAAAGGCCTGCACATTGGTGGCTGGTTTAACCCTTGGGAGGAGCCTGGGGAAAGGTCATGTGTGCCCATCCCCACCCCCCACGACAGTACTGAGACCCTCGTGGTTGGACGGCTTCCCCAGGAGGCAGGGCCGGGTTGGGGGTCGGGTGGGGAGACAGAGACCCATTCTCATGCCAGGAATCACAGCCGCCCACACAGCGGGCCGGGGGACGCGCTGCTGATGGAGTCAGGGAACAAGCTTCGTATGTTCGGGAAGGTGGTAGAAACGTGGGTGCTCGTACGGAAATGAGCCGTGTGTTCCTGGACACTGGAGGAAAGCAATCCTGGTTAAACAATAACTTGACTATGTTCTAGGGTTGAGTGGAAGGTGGACCTTGCATGTGATGAACCTGGATATTTAGCTGAGGCGATGTCTAAGCCAAGTATGAAGGAGCTGCTCGATTTGCTTAGTGTAAAATGAGAGAGGAGTGAGAGAAATTAAAAGCAGGGCCTGGAGCAATGATTTGCACACCTTGCTGACGGCAACACCCCTCACAGTGGCTGAGAGGTGGAAGCAACGCAAGTGGCCATGGACGGATGGTGGATAAGCAAACGTGGTCCATACACACAGTGAAGTATGGTCCAGCCGACAAAAGGAAAGAAATTCTGACACAGGCCACCACGTGGATGAACCTGGAGGACGTGATGCCCAGTGAAATAAGCCAGATAAAAAAGGACAAATACTGCACGACTCCACGAGCCGTTCCCAGAGCCGTCGAAGCAGAGACGGGAAGCTGCAAGAGGGCGCCCGGGGCTGAGGGTCGGGAATGCGGAGTCGGGATTTAACGGGACGAGTCTTGTTCGGGAGATGGGTGCTGGGACCGTCAGACCGCCCTGTGGAGGCGCCGGTGAATGTGGCGCTCTGCACCGGACATGAATGGCTAAAACGCTACATTTCGGGGGTGGAGGAGCTAAGACGGTGGAGGAACGGGACGGGGAGACCACTTTCTCCCCCACAAATTCATCGAAAGAACATCTGAACGCTGAGCAAACTGCAAAAACAGCTTCTGATCGCTGGCAGCGGACACCAGGCGCCCAGAGAAGCAGCCCATCGTCTTAGAAAGGAGGAGGGACAAAATACAAAAGATAAAAAGAGAGACAAAAGAGCGAGGGACGGAGACCCGCCCGGAGACCCGTCCCGGGAAGGGAGCTGTAACAGAGGGAGTTTCCAAACACCAGGAAGCCCTCGCGCTGGCGGGTCTGGGGGAAGTTTTCAAATCTCGGAGGGCAACTTAACTGGGAGGAAAAATAAATAAAACCCACAGATTACATGCCTAAAAGCAAGTCCCAGCAGAAATTACCCCAGACGCCCGCATCTGCCCCCACGGGGCGGAACGGAGAGCAGCGGGCAGCATTGCTTAGGGTGAGGACCGGGCCTGAGTGCCCTGAGGACAATCGGAGGGAGCTACCAGGAGATAGCAGCTTAAACTGTGGGATAGCAAGAGAGAGAGAGAAAATTAACTGGCCCGAACACACTGCCGGCTGTTCGCAGAACAAAGGAAGAGCTGAGTAATCTCAGAGAAGAGCTAGCCGGCTGCGGGCCGGCCCATCCCCGGCTGGAGGCAGGAGGCAGCGGGGAGGGGAAAGGGGCAGACTCGGCCCCAGAGACGGCACCCCTACCACACTGCAAACAGGCCTCCAGTTTCTAACCAGACTTCCTGAGATTCTGGATGGTCGACATCCGTCGGGAGGGTCGCGGCTAGAGACCAGCTCCCCAGAACAGACTCAGGCGCACCCGACCGGCGCGTGCGGAAACAGGCTGGGGCCGCGGAGGGGAGAAGGCGCACCGCGCCCGGGAGAGCGCGCCCGACACGCTCCTGGCGGCCGGAGCCGCCCAGACCGGGAAGGCACAAAACGCACTTTTGTGGAGGGCCTGATAACCGGAGCCGCACACAGCGCAGGGCCCGCTCCATGTGGAGCAGCCGGGAGCCTGCGCAGCGTAGACGGGGCGAGCACACGCCCGCGAGCGGGGCAAACCCAGGGCGGCCGGAACACTGCGAGCGCTCCCCACGCCAGCGGCGTCTGCCTGCAGCGCCCGCCCGCCCCGCGGCAGGATGAACCAGCGACCTGGACAAGAGACCACCTCCGCCCGCTGTGTCAGGGCGAAATCGGACACTGAAGAGGCCTGCAGACAGAAGCCAGTAAACAAAGGGAACCGCTCCAGGAGGGCCCGGTGCAACAGATTAAAATCCCTGTAGGTGACACCGACCACGCCGGAAGGGGCCTGCAGATATCGAGAAGTGTAAGCTGGACAAGGAGCTCTCTGAAACTGAACCGAACCCACACTGCCGCAACAGCTCCAGAGAAATTCCCAGATATATTTTTACTTTTTTAATTAAAAAATTTCTTTTCTTTTCTTTTTTTATTTTTTCTCTTTTATTTTCTTTTAAAATTCCTTATTACTCCTTAACTTTCATTTCCATTTTCATATATTTTTACTATTTCTTTAATTAAATTTTTTTTTCTTTTTTTCTCTTATTTTCTTTTAAAGTCCTCTATTACTCCTCTATTATGCCTTAAATTTCATTTTCATTTCACTATAACCATGAAAAAAAAAGACCCTATTTTTAAAGCAAACTTCTTATATATTTCTTAAATTTTTTGTGTTTTTGTTTTTAATACTGTATTTTTAAGAGTCTAACCTCTACTCTAGATTTTTAATCTTTCTTTTTCAGTATTTGATATTAATTTTGGACATTTAAGAATCCAATATTCAGTACCCATTTTTACTCAGGAGTGTGATGATCACTCTCTCCCCCTTTTGACTCTCTGTTTTCTCCCCCAGATCACCTCTATTTCCCCCCTCCGCCTTCTCTTCCCAATCCAATTCTGTGAATCTCTGTGGGTGTCTGGGCTATGCAGAACACTTTGGGAACAGAGTACTGCGTAGATCTGTCTGTCTCCTCTTGAGTCCCCCTTTTTCTCCTCCTGCTCACCTCTATCCCCCTCCTCCCTCTCCTATTCTTCATGTAACTCTGTGAACCTCTCTGGGTGTCCCTCATGGTGGAGAATCGTTTCACCATTAACCTATAAGTTTTATTATCAGTGCTGTATAGTTGGAGAAGTCTTGAGGCTACCGGAAGAATAAGACTGAAATCCAGAGGCAGGAGACTTAACCCCAAAACCTGAGAAAGCCAGAAAACTCCTGACTTCACGGAACATTAAGTAATAAGAGATCATCCAAAGCCTCCATACCTACACCAAAACCAACCACCACCCAAGAGCCAATAAGTTCCAGAGCAAGACATACCACGCAAATTCTCCAGCAATGCAGGAACATAGCCGTCAACATACAGGCTGCCCAAAGTCACACCTAACACATAGACCCATCTCAAAACTCACTACTGGACACTCCATTGCACTCCAGAGAGAAATCCAGTTCCATGCACCAGAACACCGACGCAAGCTTCCCTAACCAGGAAACCTTGACAAGCCAATTGCCCAACCCCACCCACTGGGAGAAACCTCCACAATAAAAAGGAACCACAGACCACCAGAATACAGAAAGGCCACTCCAGACACAGCAATCTAACCAAGATGAAAAGGCAGAGAAATACCCAGCAGGTAAAGGAACATGAAAAATGCCCACCAAGCCAAACAAAAGAGGAGGAGATAGGGAATCTACCTGAAAAAGAATTTAGAATAATGATAATAAAAATGATCCAAAATCTTGAAAACAAAAATGGAGTTACAGATAAATAGCTTGGAGACAAGGATTGAGAAGATGCAAGAAATGTTTAACAAGGACCTATAAGAAATAAAAAAGAGTCAATTAAAAATGAATAATGCAATAAGTGAGATCAAAAACACTCTGGAGGGAACCAAGAGTAGAATAATGGAGACAGAAGATAGGATAAGTGAGGTAGAAGATAAAATGGTGGAAATAAATGAAGCAGAGAGGAAAAAAGAAAAAAGAATCAAAAGAAATGAGGACAACCTCAGGGACCTCTGGGACAATGTGAAACACCCCATCATTCTAATCATAGGAGTCCCAGAAGAAGAAGACAAAAAGAAAGGCCATGAGAAGTTACTTGAGGAGATAATAGCTGAAAACTTCCCTGAAATGGGGAAGGAAATAGTCACACGGGTCCAAGAAACCCAGAGAGTCCCAAACAGGATAAACCCAAGGTGAAACCCCCTAAAACACATATTAATCAAATTAACAAAGATCAAACACAAAGAACAACTATTAAAAGCAGCAAGGGAGAAACAACAAATAACACACAAAGGGATTCCCATAAGGATAACAGCTGATCTATCAATAGAAACCCTTCAGGCCAGAAGGGAATGGCAGGACATATTTAAAGTAATGAAAGAGAATAACCTACAACCCAGATTACTGTACCCAGCAAGGATCGCATTCAGATATGAAGGAGAATTCAAAAACTTTACAGACAAGCAAAAGCTGAGAGAATTCAGCACCACCAAACCAGCTCTTCGACAAATGCTAAAGCATTTTCTCTAGACAGGAAACACAGAAAGGTTGTATAAACACGAATCCAAAACAACAAAGTAAATGGCAACGGGACCATACCTATCAATAATTACCTTAAATGTAAATGGGTTGAATGCCCCAACCAAAAGACAAAGACTGGCTGAATGGATACAAAAACAAGACCCCTATATACGCTGTCTACAAGAGACCCACCTCAAAACAAGGGACACATACAGACTGAAAGTGAAGGGCTGGAAAAAAAATATTTCACTCAAATGGAGACCAAAAGAAAGCAGGAGTTTCAATACTCATATCAGATAAAATGGACTTTAAAATAAAGGCTGTGAAAAGAGACAAAGAAGGACACTACATAATGATCAAAGGATCAATCCAAGAAGAAGATATAACAATTATAAATATATATGCACCCAACATAGGAGCACCACAATATGTAAGGCAAATACGAGGATGAAAGAGGAAATTAACAGTAACACAATAATAGTGGGAGACTTTAATACCCACTCACACCTACAGATAGATCAACTAAACAGAAAATGAACAAGGAAACACAAACTCTAAAGGACACAATGGACCAGCTAGACCTAACTAATATCTATAGGACATTTCACCCCAAAACAATCAATTTCACCTTTTTCTCAAGTGCACACAGAACCTTCTCCAGAATAGATCACATCCTGGGCCATAAATCTAGTCTTGGGAAATTCAAAAAAATTGAAATCATCCCAGTCATCTTTTCTGACCACAGTGCAGTAAGATTAGATCTCAATTACAGGAAAAAAAAAACTATTAAAAATTCAAACATATGGAGGCTAAACAACACGCTTCTGAATAACCAACAAATCATAGAAGAAATTTAAAAAAATCAAAATATGCATAGAAACAAATGAAAATGAAAACACAACAACCCAAAACCTATGGGACACTGTAAAAGCAGTGCTAAGGGGAAGGTTCATAGCATTACAGGCTTACCTCAAGAAACAAGAAAAAAGTCAAATAAATAACCTAACTCTACACCTAAAGCAACTAGAGAAGGAAGAAATGAAGAACCCTAGGATTAGTAGAAGGAAAGAAATCTTAAAAATTAGGGCAGAAATAAATGCAAAAGAAACAAAAGAGACCATAGCAAAAATAAACAAAGCTAAAAGCTGGTTTTTTGAAAAAATAAACAAAATGGACAAGCTGTTAGCAAGACTCATTAAGAAACAAAGGAAGAAGAACCAAATCAACAAAATTAGAAGCGAAAATGGAGATCACAACAGACAACACTGAAATACAAAGGATCATAAGAGACTACTACCAGCAGCTCTATGCCAATAAAATGGACAACTTGGAAGAAATGGACAAATTCTTAGAAAAGTATAACTTTCCAAAACAGAACCAGGAAGAAGTAGAAGATCTTAACAGACCCATCACAAGCACAGAAATCGAAACTGTAACCAGAAATCTTCCAGAAAACAAAAGCCCAGGACCACATGACTTCACAGCTGAATTCTACCAAAAATTTAGAGAAGAGCTAACACCTATCTTACTCAAACTCTTCCAGAAAATTGCAGAAGAAGGTAAACTTCCAAACTCATTCTATGAGACCACCATCACCCTAATTCCAAAACCAGACAAAGATGACACAAAAAAAGAAAACTACAGGCCAATAACACTGATGAGCATAGATGCAAAAATCCTTAACAAAATTCTAGCAAACAGACTCTAACAACATATTAAAAAGATCATACATCATGACCAAGTGGGCTTTATCCCAGGGATGCAAGGATTCTTTAATATCCTCAAATCAATCAATGTAATACACCACACTAACAAATTGAAAGATAAAAACAATATGATTATCTCAATAGATGCAGAAAAAGCCTTTGACAAAATTCAACATCCATTTATGATTAAAACTCTCCAGAAAGCAGGCATAGAAGGAACATATCTCAATATAATAAAAGCTATATATGACAAACCCACAGCAAGCTTTACCCTCAATGGTGAAAAATTGAAAGCATTTCCCCTGAAATCAGGAACAAGACAAGGGTGCCCAGTCTCACCACTACTATTCAAGATAGTTTTGGAAGTGTTGGCCACAGCAATCAGGGCAGAAAAAGAAGTAAAAGAAATCCAGATAGGAAAAGAAGAAGTGAAACTCTCGCTGTTTGCAGATGACATGATCCTCTACATAGAAAACCCTGAAGACTCTACCAGAAAATTACTAGAGCTAATCCACGAATATAGTAAAGTTGTGGGGTATAAAATTAACACAGAGAAATCCCTTGCATTCCTATACGCTAACAATGAGAAAACAGAAAGAGAAATTAAGGAAACAATACCCTTCACCATTGCAACAAAAAGAATAAAATACTTAGGAGTAGATATACCTAAAAAAACAAAAGACCTATACATATAAAACTATAAAACACTGATGAAAGAAATCAAAGAGGTCACAAACAAATGGAGAAATATACTGTGTTCATGGACTGGAAGAATCAATATTGTGAAAATGACTATACTACCCAAAGCAATCTATAGATTCAATGCAATCCCTATCAAGCTACCAATGGTATTCTTCACAGAACTAGAAGAAATAATTCCACAATTTGTATGGAAATACAAAAAACTTCGAATAGCCAAAGTAATCTTGAGAAAGAAGAATGGAACTGGAGGAATCAACCTGCCTGACTTCAGACTATACTACAAAGCCACAGTCATCAAGACAGTATGGTACTGGCACAAAGACAGAAATATAGATCAATGGAACAGAATAGAAAGCCCAGAGATAAATCCACAAACCTATGGACACCTTATCTCCAACAAAGGAGGCAAGAATATACAATGGAAAAAAGACAACCTCTTTAACAAGTGGTGTTGGGAAAACTGGTCAACCACTTGTAAAAGAATGAAACTAGAACACTTTCTAACACCATACACAAAAATAAACTCAAAATGAATTAAAGATCTAAATGCAAGACCAGAAACTATAAAACTCCTAGAGGAGAACATAAGCAAAACACTCTCTGACATAAATCAAAGCAGGATCCTCTATATCCTCCCAGAATACTGCAAATAAAGGCAAAAATAAACAAATGGGACCTTATGAAACTTAAAAGCTTTTGCACAACAAAAGAAATTATAAGCAAGATGAAAAGACAGCCTTCAGAATGGGAGAAAATAATAGCAAATGAAGCAACAGACAAAGGATTAATCTCAAAAATATACAAGCAACTCCTGCAGCTCAATTCCAAAAAAATAAATGACCCAATCAAAAAATGGGCCAAAGAACTAAAAAGACATTTGTCCAAAGAAGACATATAGATGGCTAACAAACACATGAAAAGATGCTCAACATCACTCATCAGAGAAATGCAAATCAAAACCACAATGAGGTACCATTACACGCCAGTCAGGATGGCTGCTATCCAAAAATCTACAAGCAATAAATGCTAGAGAGGGTGTGGAGAAAAGGGAACCCTCTTACACTGTTGGTGGGAATGCAAACTAGTACAGCTGCTATGGAGAACAGTGTGGAGATTCCTTAAAAAACTGGAAATAGAACTGCCATATGACCCAGCAATCCCACTTGTAGGCATACACACCAAGGAAACCAGATCTGAAAGAGACACATGCACCCCAATGTTCATCGCAGCACTGTTTATAATAGCCAGGACATGGAAGCAACCTAGATGCCCATCAGCAGACGAATGGATAAGGAAGCTGTGGTACATATACACCATGGAATATTACTCAGCTTTTAAAAAGAACTCATTTGAATCAGTTCTAATGAGATGGATGAAACTGGAGCCCATTATACAGAGTGAAGTAGGCCAGGAAGATAAACACCAATAGAGTATACTAACGCACATATATGGAATTTTGAAAGATGGTAATGATAACCCTATATGCAAAACAGAAAAAGAGACACAGATGTACAGAACAGACTTTTGGAGTCTGTGGGGGAAGGCGAGGGTGGGATGTTCTGAGAGAATAGCATTGAAACAAGTATACTATCAAGGGTGAAACAGATTACCAGCCCAGGTTGGATGCATGAGACATCATGCATCATGCATCCCCATCGGGATGGGGAACACATGTAAATCCATGGCTGATTCATGTCAATGTATGCCAAAAACCACTGCAATATTGTAAAGTAATTAGCCTCCAACTTAATAAAAAATAAATAAAAAAACAAAGAAAAATCTTCCAACAAACAAAAAAAACAACAAAACGGTACATTTCGTTGTGTACGTTTCACATTGTTTTTTTTTAATAATAAAAATATCTTTTAAAAAAAAGAAAAGAAAGAAGAAAGCTCTCCAATGAATCCCATGCCCTGAACCTTTTATATCTCTCACCTCCTGAGCCCGAAAGGCCGGTTCTTCACCTTCTGCTTCCCTCCTGTCCCCACCTCCTGCCCGTCTCCCCGGGATTGTCCTTCCTCTCCCAACTGCATCCGGCGAGCCCAGGCCAGCCCACTCCTCTAGGTCGGCGTTGCTTCGGCCTCTGCTCTGGGTTCTGTTCTGCCTGCGACAGGCTGAGCTCTGCATCACCTGCCTCCCTCCTCGGACCCCGCTGGGCGGCCGTCTGTCGGTGGTCCCGGCCTACGCCCCCTGCCCGGGCCCTCAGCCGCTGCAGCTTCTGCTCCCAGGCACCCCACGCTCGGTGCCCCCTCTGCCTCCGCCCACAGCTGCCCCCAGCATCGTCCTGCCCCGCTGCTGCACCTTCAGCACCCCTCACACCTGGAAGCCCAGCGGCCGCGCTCAGCATCTTCGGAGACTCCTGGAGGCAGGAAGCCACGCCCGCGAGGACCGCTATGTGCTGCTTTTGTCCCCGGCTCCCAGCAGGTGTTCCACCGCCGCCAATCGATTGATCCAAATAGATTTCAACTCAGGCAGCTGAGCTGAGCAAACATCAGGTTGCTAATCAGTCTCCAAGATGTCAGCCGAGCTATTTTAAAGCTATTTAGGATGTGCAGTCCTGGCAAGCGGTGTCTGCCAGTGGCAGAAAGGAGCGAGGCCTCCTTGTTTGGGAGGAGGCGGCTCCCGGGTCACCTGAGGGCATGGCTGGGGGCCCCTGGGAACCGCGTGGGAAGGAGCTGAAAGGCGTGAGACAAAGGGTGTCGGCGGAGAGGCCTGCCACCTCCGAGACGCGGCCTCTGCTTGGGGGCAGCTTGAATCCCGCTCTCAGACCTCGGCGGTGCAGGAGTTGCCAGTGCCAGCCTGTCTCCAGGGCGGAGGGAAGGTCAAGGTCAAAGTTGCCCCGGCCTCCCGCGCCCCGGCCTCTCCACCCTCCCACCCCTGCTCATCTCCCTCACCCTCCCCATGCCGTCCTACTAAAGCTGCACCCATAGGGGGGATGGAAGTCCGAAAAGGCAAGGGCATGTCCCTTGGTGGGGGGCCCCTCACGTGCCCATCCTCGCCCGCCCTGAGGCTCTTGCGCCACCGGTGCTTGAGCCCCTCTGTGCCAAGTGCGGGCGGAGAGTCCTAGGACCAGGCTCCCAGCCCTCCCGGGACTGATGCCTACCCGTGATGTCGCAGTGTGCAGGGCCTGGTTTAGACCCTACGGGCCCTTATGCTCAGGGGAGGGCCCACGTGGAGGGGGGGGGGGGGGGGTGGGGCCCACGTGGGGGAGGGCCCACGTGGGGGAGGGGCTCACACTGGGGGAGGGGACCGCGGTCAGCAGGCAGGGACAACTCTCAAGGTGTGGGATGCGCTTCCCAGATAGCAAGGTGCTGCGGACCTGGGGCTCACCTTTACACCTGAGCAGGGCAAAGAGAACCTCTTTAATGGGGGCACATGACTTTTTCCAGTTCTTTATGATTTAAAAGCAGCGCTCTTTGTAGAATCGTGGGAAGGCCGGTTTCCGATTTTGCAGGCCCCAGGAGTCTTGCCCTCCGGGCTCACACGCGACCTGGCTGATCGCTTCCCTTCTGGAGGAACCTGAGGATTCTCAAGCACTTGCTCTTGGGAACGTCCTGCTGGGTGTGGACCCAGAGGACTGGGGTGGAAGGACGGCTCCAGACACGCTTGTTCAGCGGAAGCCCCAATGAGGAGCCCCCTGAGGGCTCCAGGGGTCGCCGGGGTGGGGCAGGGTTCACCTGGAGCATTCCTCTGTCCTCGGTAAGGGACCTCCCGGCCCATGGCCCCACACACATTTTCTGGTAAGATCTTACAAAGCCCCCAAGCGACCTCATTCTGTTGTTTATTTAGAGAATGAAAGATGTCTCTGTTCACAAATACTTTCTCACCATGGAAACTGATGGTTGAGATTCTCCCGGTTGAGCCGCTTTTTACACAAGCCACCTTGGAATGTGGCTCCAGAACCCTAAGGATTCCCGAAGGCGGAAGTAGAGACATTCACCTGGGCCCTGGGGGCCTTTCTCGAGCACCCTGGGGAGTTTTAACGGCTGGGTGGGTGGAGAACCATTGCCTTGAGCCCCCGGGACTCAGGGAACCCCCGAGATGGTCAGGGAACCCCCGTGGGGTTGCCCGCCTCTCCGGAGGGTCTGCTCACAGCCCAGCCTCTGCAGCCAGTTACCCAGAGATCCGACCTGCTTAGCCGCAAACCCAGACCCAACTTGGAGAGCTCTGCGAATGACACAGAATAAGTGAAGGTTCTGTTGGGGGTGGAGGAGAGGCTTGCGTTGCCCCCACAGAGGCAGCAGACTGGAGCCTGCTAACTCCTCTCCCCTTTGCAAACTGCCAAGCCTTTTCTCAGTTGTCTTGCTCTGACTCATCTTACCGTGATGCTGGGGGCTGGTGTCCAACCTCCCATGGCAGGAGGGGCTCTTTAAGGCATTTTTCAGTGCTGAGCCGGGGCACTAAGTAAAGAATCTGCTTGTCAATGCGGAAGACACAGATTTGATCCCTGGGTCAGGAAGATCCCCTGGAGGAGAAAATGACAACCCACTCCGGTATTCTTACCTGAAAAATCTCATGGACAGAGGAGTCTGGTGGGCTACAGCCCCACAGGGTCGCAAAGAGTTGGACACGAGTGAGCAACTAACTGTTTATGTTGACTCTGTTCATGGTGCTTTTCAGGTCTACTGTATCCTTCTACTTTTCTGTCTATTTGTTCTATTTTTAAGAGTTTGGTATTGAAACTCCAACTAAAAATCTTAATTTATCTACTTAAAAAAATAATTGTAATATATAGTGGAACTGTATGTAACCTTGTTCTGTATTTTACAAGTCTCATACATGTATTATTATACTTTCATAAATTTAAAAATAAAAAAGTAAGGATACCTATCATGTTGGACGAGGTCCCACCCCAATGGCCTCTTTTAACCTCCTGGGTTGGCCCTTCAACATGGGAATCTACAGGTGTGAGGGACACAGTTCAGCCTGCAACGGGTGGTCAGGTCATGGGGTGAAGGATGTGTTCATGCCCCAGAGGCCGTGGTAGAGACCTGTTGGCGTGGGGTGGCGGGCTGGGCTTCTGCCGGTGAGCAGGCTCTCCCGCAGGCCCAGGGCCGGGTGAAGGAGCTTGGAGGGGCAGCGGGCCACCCTGCCCTCCCGGGCAGCTTTGGGTGGAGACAGGCTGCCATTCCTAGCCAGGATGGGGGATCCTGGAGCTTCTGTCAGGCAGACTGGGACCCGGCTTGGCAGCCCCTTCACTTGGAGAAGCCCCTCTGCTTCCTCAGACCCCTCCGGCTGGGGGTCCCTGGTCTGGGTCTGTCTATTCATGCCCCAACCTCGGCCCCCCGGCGCCTCACAGTGGCCTCTGCACGGGGCTCAGGTCCCAGGGTCATCACCCACCAGGTAGCTTACCTTGGGCAGGTTTTGTCCCTGCCCTGGGCTTGGTTCCCTCGCCTGGAAATTGGGATAAGCCCACGGCCCTCCAGGGCTGCCCCGAGGACCACAGTGAGCAGGGGGCAGCCCCTGGCCCGGCCCTGATGGAGCGGGGAAGGGGGCAACGCTGCCCAAAAAGAGAAGAAATGCACAAGGGCAAGGTCACACTGTCAGCTCCGACTCAGCAAGCTTCTGGGGCTCACACGCTTGCTACCCTGGAAAGTTAAAAGAGAAGGCGGGCCCGGTGTGGTCACAGCCTGCAGAGGGCTTCCTTCGAGCTGCAGAGGTCGCTTCGTCCTTCTGTGAAAAGGAATCTTGAACGTCAACTAGCCAGTCCTCCTGTCTCATGGGAGAGGAAACAGAGACAGTTGTGAGCAGGGGTGTCGGTGGTGGGGGGCTCACGGACCGGACACTCAGGGCGTGGTTTGGGTCACCAGACAGAGAGCGTGTAACTAGCAGCTGGGGTCAGCTCCTGCTTGTCCTGAGACGAGTGCTGGACTCAGTGCTTTGTTTTGTTAACTCAGTTCTCCTGATGACCCTGTGGGGCACCTAGTGCTCTGATGCCCATTCTAGAGATGGAGGAACCAAGGCGACCATAAGTGATCATCCAGGGTCCCACAGTGAAGGTGGAGGAGGATCTGGACCCAGGTGGTCTGACTTTCAAAGTCTGTGTTCTTCACCTCTCTGCTTTACCACCTCAGAACCACTGGTTCTCAGCGACCGGGCCCTGGCCCGGCAGGGAGCTGGCCCAGACCCTCTGGGTGGACCCCACAGGCCCTCTAGTGGGTTCTGGCGCCCAGGCCTGAGGACCAGTGCCTTCCTGTCCCTTTGTCCCGCGGAGGCCTTTGCTGGAGGTGGAGAAGCGCACAAGAGGTCCAGAGGAGGCTGGGACGACTCCTCCAGGACACATCAGGTCACCGATGTTGAATTTTAATGAGTGCAAGAGATGGCCTGGGCTGGGAGGATGCCACGCTGGTGTTTGGTCTATTTCTTTCTGCAGAAGGAAGCTCGGGCTTATTTCTATCTTTCCTTTCCCCCTTGCCAAGTACCTACCACAAAGCTGACCACTGGTAATCAATAAGCTTTTATGGTGCTCCTAAATTACTTGCTTCTACATAAAGCAAGCCTGAGAGCAATAGATCTCTGCTGGGAAAGGCTTCCTGGATGGAGGCTGTGTTTGTGGGAGAGGAGGGGCTCTGTGCGGCGAGGCAGAGCAGCTTTGGAAACCCGGCGGGCTCCAGTGCCAGGGGCTCCTGTCTCCTTTTTCTCTTCTCTCTCCTTCGTTTCCTTTTCCTTCTTCTTTCTTTCCTCCTTCCTCCCTCCCTCCCTCCATCCTTTCCTCCTTCCCACCATCTCTCCATCCATCCCTCCTCCCTGCCTCCTCCCTCCTCCCTGCCTCCCCACTGCCTTCCTGTGCCAGGACCCCAGATCTGGGAGGCCGGGGGTGGCAGCAGGCAGGGTCCACTCCATCAGCAGCAGCAACCCCTTGCAGAGCTGCTGCTAGGTCCCAGCAGCTCTGAACTCGCTGGTCCAGAGATCTTAGCAGGGACCACCTTCCCCACCCCGGGCAAAACAGTGGCCTCACGGAGTTGGAAGATGCCCCTGCCACCCGGCTCTCTTGGGCTCTTGACACCTCGGAACCACTGGGCAGAAAAAGGGGTCAGGCCGCTGGCTGGAGTGACAAACCCCGGTAACCCAGGGGAGACTGTGAATCGGGCAGCAAGGACTGCGTCTGGAACCTGGGGGGCTCCTAGGGTAAGTCGGCGTATTCCCTGCCTCATAGGAAGGTCGATGGAAAACTACAGCAACCACAAAAACAGGAAAAGGTCGGATGATTCAGGATTCAGACCACTGGGCACACGAAGGTTAGGGTAGTTTCACCAGGTCAGGACCCAGATGACGGTGGACGTTCTGATTGGGGGCTCGGGAGCCTGGAGTGGGCGGCTGGTGGAAGGAAGTCCCCGCCCGGCCACTCATAGGAGGCCGAGGACCTGGCCTGCCTCCTCCCTGCTTGGATGTGTGCATCTTTCTGCGTGCACGCAGACATGAGCGTTTCCCTTCTCTTTCCACTGTTATCTCACACACAGACCAACCTTCCCGTTTGGCCTTCCGGTGACAGAATATTCAGCAGGACTGTGACTTGAGAAGTAATGACCATGTCCGGTGGTGGGTGCAGGGGCTTTATGAAAAATCACTTGTCCCAAACTGCCCTTTGGTCCTCTCTCCTCACTGGACCCCTTTGCACAATGAAGGGGCTGCTCTCCCGGGGTCCAGAGCCGTCCCCCGAGCCAGCGGCCTGGCTGCTCATGGGAAGCTTCCCTGGCAGCGGTGGGAGGGGGTGACGGAGGAGGGGAGGGGCTGACTGGCACGTCCCGGGTCCCTGCGTCTGGATGGACACGGCAGCTCCCAGCCGGCAACAGCTTGAACGCGATCAACACGCAGGATCTCCGCTGGAAGCCGAGCCCCAGGGGCCTGGGAAGCGCAGGTTCGGAGGTTCCAGCCTCCGCAGGCACGGAAGTCACGCCGGAAGGTGACTGGGACAGCGCCGGCCGGGGTCCCCTCAGACACACAGCCCCCACTCCCAAATGCACCCGGAGGGGAAACGGGACAAAAGCTGGGGAGTGAGCCTCCAGGGCGCTCTCGTTTCCTTCCCGCCCCACCACAGGTCCCTTCGCAAACTTCTCCGTGGAGACCAGGCGAGGGCCGTGCAGGAGGCGCTGTGGGAGGGCTGCCTCGCACACTCACCACAAAGGGCCTCCACAGGCGTGACATCATCTGAAAGCAAACACAGAGTTCCTGAGGCCGACCAGGTGCTTCCCGCATCGCGTCTGCGGAAGCCGAGGCCCAGGGAGGGCAGCTCACCCCTGTCCCGGGGTCCACACAGCCGACTTGCAGCTTGGGCTCTGCGGTCTTCTTGACCACATGCCGCAGACCTTCATGAATATTCCAGAAGAGTCGTTGGCCTGAAAAAAATTGTAGTCTTGTACCTGGGTTGTATAGATCTCTGAAAATCTTTCAGCTCAAGGCTAAAAGCTATGTAAAATGTTCAGGAGGAAAATTTCCTTTGAGTTGCAGGTAAAATATCGTGCGGTGCTGTGAGTGCCATAGAGCGGAAGGGATTTGAAAGGTATGTGGAAACAGTCTCTGCTGTCGCCTTGTTCTAGATAAATAGACAGATAATAGTCACTCCATCTTGTCCGACTCTCTGCAACCCCCTGGACTGTAGCCCTCCCGGCTCCTCTGTCCATGGGATTCTCCAGGCAAGAATACTGGAGTGGGTTGCCATTTCCTTCCAGGGGATCTTCCTGACCCAGGGATCGAACCTGGGTCTCTGCATTGCAGGAATGTTCTTTACTATCTGAGCCACCAACCATGCTTATCTCCTTGCTCTAACCCTCCAATATTGACAGGCCGTGTCTAGGGAGGGTAGTTGTTTCCAATTTCTGGGATAAACAGCCATGGTAACAATGTTCACCATTGCACATGGATTCAGAGCCAAAAAGGCACAGAGCATGTGGTTTGAGTATTTCTTAAGTAATGTGAGCAAATTCTGAAACAGAGAATAGAACAGGTTGGGTTCTGGGCTGGGGAGGCTGTTTCTAAACAAATCACATGGGGTTTGTTTTTTTAACCTTTTAATTATGTATGCATTTATTTTTTATTGAAATATATTTAATGTACAGTGTTTCAGGTATAGCACAAAGTGACTCAGTTATGCACACACACACACACATATATATGTACACATGGGCTTCCCTGGTGGCTCAGACGGTAAAGAATCTGCCTGCAGTGCAGGAGACCCAGGTTCAATCCGTGGGTTCAGAAGATCCCCTGGAGAAGGGAATGGCAACCACTCTAGTTTTCTTGCCTGGACAATTCCATGAACAGAGGAGCCTGGTGGGCTACAGTCCATGGAGTTGCAAAGAGTCAGACACGACTAAGTGACTCACACACACAGATTCTTCCCCTTGATAGATTATTACAAGATACTGAATGTAGATCCAAGCACTACGCAGTAGCACTGTGTTATTTATTTTATGTATAGGAGTGCGTATCTGTTAATCCCTAACTCCTAATCCCTCCCCTCCTTCCCCTTTGGTAACCATGAATTTGTTTTCAATGTCTCAAGAAACCACATGTTTGGAGGAGAAAAAAAAAAAGTACTCCATGGAGATAGAACAAGTTCCCAGATACCCTGAGGGAACTTAGTGACTCAGATTTCAGACAAATAAATTACACCTTTGGTTCAGACTAATTCCGTGTGTTTGCTTCTAAAATACATATGCAAACAAGTGTGAGCAGTTACTCAGAGCTTGATTGGTTTAATGTATTAATCACTATGTTGCAAAACCGGGACACTAAGCTAGAAAACATCATGGCAGAAAGAGAATCCCACCGAAGACTGTCTCTGTCAGGGAAATATGTACCTCTGTCTCTGCAGGTTTCTGTTCCAGCTGTGAGCAGGCCTCTTCACCGAGGCCTAGCGTCATCGCAGAAACAGGAAGGCTTTGTTCACCTTCGCACCATCGAACTGGGAAAGAAAAGGGCAGGTGAGCTGGGGTCCGCTGGAAGGATTCCCAGTCTGAAGGGAAAACCCCCAGGGCCCCAGCTGGCTGTTTCTTACACCTCGGTTGCTATGACGGAAGCCCCGGTCACCTTCCACAGAAATCTGTCTTTGAAACAGACCCATCGGCACAGAGAACAGACTGGTAGATGCCGGGGGCGGGGGTGGGGGGCCAGGGGAGGGGCCGGATCAAGAGAGAGACAGGGAGTTTGGGGTTGACAGATGCAGACTATTACATATAGAACCGATCGACCTCTAGGTGCAACTGTGTTGCATTGGAGACTCAGCATCCTGTGATAAACCATAATGGAAAAGAATATAAAAAAAGAATGCGTGTATGTGTATGACAGAGTCACTTCGCCGAACGGCAGAGTTTGGCACGGCACTGTAAATCAGCTATACTTAAGTACATAAAAAAGAGAGAGAGAGAGAAACCTGTTTTTCAAAAGAAAAGGGGCCGGCAGGGTACCCTCTGCCCCCGAGGCTGTGAGCATGTGCCAGGGGCGGTTGAAATACAACCTTGGAACCACCTGGGGAGAAGGAAGTCGCTCACAGTCCCTTCTGGGTGCATTCTGCACCTCACTCCTCTTTACTGGGTTCCACCGAGGAACCAAAGGATCTTCAAATGCTGTTCTCTGGCCTCAGGAAACTTGGATTTTTATTCGCATCTAGCCGGGGGACTCACCTTCTCCCTAAAGGAAGAGAAAGAGAAAAGAAAAAGCAGACAGTCTGGAGACCTGGTTTGCCGGAGGCGCACAGAGGTCTCCAGGGACCAGCCGGCCGTCTGTTCCTCCCTCTTCCCTCCTGGCCGTGGGGTGAGTCCCAGGGAGGCCCCTGAGCCTCCTTGCCCTGCGGTCAGGCACACCTCCTCAGCGGCTGCACGTCAGGGTTACAGGGTCTCGGTGTTCGTCCTCGGTCGTGTCCGGCTCTTTGCGGCCCCCTGGACTGCAGCCCGCCAGGCTCCTCCGTCCATGGGATTCTCCAGGCAAGAGCACTGCGCTGGTTGTCATTTCCTTTTCCAGGGGATCCTCCCAACCCAGGGATCAAACCCAGGTCTTCCCTCGGATTCCTTACCATCTGAGCCGCCGGGGAAGCCTTAGGGAAGTTACTTAACAGTTCTCATTAGCGAGACAGAGATAATCAAATCTACCTCTCAGGCAACCAGAGGCCTCAGGAGCCGGGTCACCTGTGGCTGCAGAGGCCGAGGTGGCGGGGAGGGGGGAGGGAGGCAGACGTGAGGGAGAAAAGGAGGAACAGGAGAAACAGGAAAGGATGAAGCGAAGAGGGGACCCTGGGGGGTGGGG
>CM035296.1:47364731-47394543 GCA_020226075.1 Hydropotes inermis | reverse complement strand
ACTCTGTCCTGGAATCTTCTCCCTGCCCTTGGCTTCTGGTTTTTAAATGCACCTTTTTGGGTTATATTCTTTTCCTCCTTGCTGGCTGTCAGGAAATCCTATTTATTTTTTTTGCCAGTTTAAATTTTTTCCCCTTGTTTTTATTGAAAATTTGGAAGGGAAATTCTGTAAGGCCATCTCATTTTAATAGTGAACTTATGTTAAACCGATGTTTGATACAATAGCAGCTAATATAATAATAATAGTGATGATGTTGGCGGGGTACGTGGATGAAGATACTGTTACTCAGACTTCCAATCCCATCATCCTTATTCTAGGGACATGGCAAAGAGGAAAAGGACCACCAGGAATGATTTTTTCGTCACAGGGAGTATCGTAGGACTCTCTGGAGAAACAGAACAGAGGATCTATATATCTATTTGTCTATGTCTACGTTGTTCACTTGCTCAATCGTGTCCAACTCCTTGTGACCCCATGGACTGCAGCACAGTAGGCCTCCCTGTCCTTCATTACCCAGAGTTTGCTTAAACTCATGTCGGTTGAGTCGGTGATGCCATCCAACGATCTCATCCTCTGTCGTCCCCTTCTCCTCCTGCCCTCAATCTATCCCAGCATCAGGGTCTTTTCCAATGAGTCAGCTCTTCACATCAGGTGGCCAAATTATTAGAGTTTCAGCTTCAACGTCTGTATCTCTGTCCATATCTTTATACGATCTACACCTGTATCTACTTTCTCTATACCTTTCTTTCTCTCCCTCTTTCTCTCCCTCCCTCCTTCCCTCTTTATTTTCTTCCTTCCTTTCTTTCTCTTTCCTTCCTTCTTTTGTTCTATCGTGTACAGAGTGATTTATTATGAAAAAATAGCTCATCTGATGATGGAGAAGGAAAAGTGCTATAAACTCAAAGGCCTAAGAATGGGAGAAATAAGTGCTGTGAGTCCCATTCCAAGTCCCACGAGAGGAGACGAGGCACGTCCCAGCTCAACAGTCAGGCAGAGAGAGAGAGAGAAGACCCCTTCCTCCTTCTCCCTCTTCCTTTTTTCTCTTAGGTCTCCCAAGGTTTGGATGGGGCCCAACCACGCTGGGAGGACTGCCTTCTTTACTCAGTTTATGGATTGAAATGCCAGCCTCTCCTGAAAACACCTTCACAGAAACACCCAGAGTAACACTTCACCAGATACGGGGGCGACTTGTGACCCAGTCCAGTTGACAGATCAGATGAACCATCACAGCCAAGAGTTTAGATCCTGGAGGCAACCAGACACAGGTTTGGAAGGTTTTTGCTCTTTACACGCTGTGAGGTCTTCTCTGGGCTCCCCTCACCTCTCTGCGCCTTAGTTTCCTCATCTGTAAGATGGAATGAAAAGAGAATAGCACGGGGGCCAGCCGTGAGGCTGGAAGGTAATTACAAGTGAGAGCTCTGAGCTTTCAGACTGGTGTTTTAGAATGCTTAAGCTGGAAGGTAACTCAAGAGTCCTCTGCTCCTTTCTTATGTAAATATTGCATGGAACCAGGAGACTGGAGCTCAGAAGGTCTCAGCCTGCCGGCCTCCAGGGAGAGGGCGGGGTTACGGCGTCCAGAATGGAGGTATGAGACTATGGATCTCGCCAGGTGCAGGGGCCTCTGTGTGGCAGAGAGCCAGGCCAGTCCGCTCCCTCAGTCTCCCCGAGCGACCCTGGGCAGCAGGGGCTGCCATGCTGCCGTGGGCCGCGTCCCCAGCAGGCTCTGAGGTCACTGGGTTATCCTGCTTGTGTAAACCGTTCTGCTTATGCTAATGAAGTAGTCTTCACGTGTCCCCATTTCGCTGTGAGTTTCATCTTTCGCTCATGCTAAATATGACCTGGGACCTACAGCACAGGACGGCACAGGGAACTCTTCAGTATTTGGTGGCAGCCTGTCTGGGAGGGAGTTTGGGGGAAATGGACACATGTGTCCTTGTGGCTGAGTCCCTTCACTGCTTCCCTGAAACTATCACAACATTCTTAATCGGCTGTGCGGGCAACGCCCGCGTGCTCACTCACGTCCTGCTCTTATATCCCAACACGAAATAAAGCTTAAAAAAAAGCTGGAACCATCGAGGCCAGCACTGTCCAATAAAAATAATCAGCTATAATGTACTTTCAAATCTTCTAGCAGCAATATTTTAAAAAACATAAAAGAAACAGATTAATTTAAATAAAGAAACGTGGTCTTCGCTGGGAGGATTTTTTTTTTAATCGGTTCGGTGAGTTCTGGGAGCTCAGCCATCCTCCGTCAGAGCGTCGACTCTCGCCGCGATTTATTCATCACAGCAAACCCCTGAGCCCAGAGCCCTCAGCTGACGTCCCTCCGTACCCTTACATGGCCCGATGACACAGCAGGAAGTGGGTTATCCTCTTCTTTGGGCCGTCCGTGGGGAAACCGAGGCACAAACTTGGCCAACGTCACCCAGCGATTGCGTGTTCCACCAGCGCAGCGGCGGACGGCCCTCCTGGGAGGGAAGGGTCTCAAGACATCAGACGTCGCGTACCCTGTGGGCTGCGTGGCCTGCCTGGCGGTGTCCCGGGCTCAGGTGGGCGCTGAGCGCTGTCTGCCTCTCTGTGACCCCGTGGGCTGTAGCCCTCCGGGCTCCTCTGCCCACGAGGTTCCCCAAGCAAGGAGACTGGAGTGGGTTGCCATTTCCTCTTCCAGGGGAGCTTCCCGGCCCACGGGAGATGGTGGACACCCACCCAAAGCCAGGGGAGCAGGACCCCTCAGGCAGGGAACAGGCTGTTTGACAACGTGGCTTGAAAGTCTCTCATTTTAATATGGCGTTTTCCAAGGAAATAGTTTTGTGACTTAAAACTCCAACCCTCTCCTCCCTCTCTTCCTGGCCACGCCCTCTCTCCCTGGCCACGCCCTCTCACCGGCCACGCCCTCTAGCCCTGGCCACGCCCTCTCTTCCCGGCCACGCCCTCTTCCTGACCACGCCCTCTGGCCCTGGCCACGCCCTCTCTTCCCAGCCACGCCCTCTCTTCCCAGCCACGCCCTCTCTCTTCCTGGCCACACCCTCTCACTGGCCACGCCCTCTAGCCCTGGCCATGCCCTCTGGCCCTGGCCACGCCCCCTGGCCCTGACCACGTCCTCCGCAGACCACACCCACTGGCCACACCCACTGGGCGGGTCCCCGCTGGCCTACCAGGTGTAGCCGCTGCCTCGGTGGCTTTCTGGCCCCGCCGTTCCCTCCGGAACATGCCAGGTGTGCAGTCCACACTTGCAGAACTGACCTGGATCAGTGAATTAATTCGTATTTAAAGAATGATGGTTTCATAGCACTGCCAATATTCCAAGGAAATTTCAAAGGCAATTATACACCGAGATTTTCTTTTTTTTGCCAGGGAAACTCATTGAAGGATGGCTGTGGTAAAAGTCTTAACACCACGGTGGTTTGTCTTACAAGCATATCTGAGTCCCAGGGTAGCTGTCCTCCAAGGACGCCTCTGTCTGGGCTGCTTCTGTCACTGGCTGTCCACAGGTTGTCCCTGGTGGACGGCCGCCTGTTGAGTTACACAGGGATGATGGAAGTTCCGACTTCTGCCAAAACCGTATTGTGTCGCTATGAAAAGTGCTAGACTTGACAAGTATCCCTCGGGGCTCAGACGGTAAAGAATCTGCCTGCAAAGCAGGAAACCCGGGTTTGACCCCTGGGTACGGATGATAACCTGGAGAAGGGAATGGCAACCCGCTCCAGTATTCTTGCCTGGGAAATCCCATGGACGGAGGAGCCTGGAGGGCTACAGCCCACGGGGTCACAAAGAGAGCTACAGTCCGAGGAGTCTGGCGGGCTGTGGTGAGGAGTGTCTGTCACTGCAGGACGCTTAGCTCCCACGGGGACTCCAGAGCCCACGGCCCTCGGGAGCTGCTGGTGAGACCAGCCGTGGCACACAGCTGCCCCAGGACGTGGCGTGACCTCAGTCAAGGCTGCTTTCTTTAGCGGTGGGCAGTTCCTGGAGGCGACCCAGCTGAGGGCCTCTGTCTTCTGGGGCTTTGGTTGAGAAAGGTTAGACTCTGAAGCCTGGGAATCAGTTCTTCCCACGGCACGACCTGAACGTCAGCCTGGCTCTGGAGAGGCCACAGGCTAGGAGCATCCAGAGTCAACTCATTTCATCTGCAATGTTTGCAGGGACAGCAGGCTGGCAGAGGCCCACGGACTGCCCTCTCGGCCCTGCGTTCCTCTCGGTGGCCGTGAACTTGGTGGATTTATGACCTTCTGTCCCGGCAGGTCCCAGTTCTACCAGCAGTCAGCACACTTGGTGACCTAAAACTTACAGTCTTCATTTTGTTTCGGTTCGGAGTAACTAGGCTTTGTACCAACTGCTCTGAACCCTCCTCGTTGCAGGAGGACTCATGGAGGCAGTTGGCTTAGGAGACACGTTAACACTCACTGTGCCCGGCCCCCCTTCCTAAGGCGCGCATCTTACTGGAGGCCACCAGAGTTACCATGGCTGTAACCAACCGGCCCCTCTGTGCAAATCTGGGAGGTGCGCTCAAGAACTACTCTGAATTCTTTGGTCAGGCGTGCAGAGTAGCCCCTTTATTCTTCCATTAACCCAGCCTCACAGGTCACTGCAGCCCATGAGCACCTTAAAGGGGCCCAAAGCTGGCACCTGAGTGCTGCTTTTCCTTTCTTGGAGGCACGCAGTCCATCTGGGTTAGAATCCTGGCCCTGCTGTGGGACCGCAGGGAGATGACGCACCTCTCTGTGCCTCAGGCTCCTCCTGTCTAAGACGGGGACAGCAGCGGCTTCCAGCTCGGAAAGCTGGGGCTAGCGCACGGCGGGATCCCACACAGTTAGCTGCTGTTACCGCCCCCTCCTCCCCGGCATGGGGAGCACGCTAGCGTCAGGGGAGCTGGTTTCGGTATCAGCGCCTGATCCGGACTAGAGCTCAGGGTGGTGATAATCATCTTCTTTATTTTCAACGTGAGGTTTTTATAGTTGTTGTAAAAAGCAGGCTCCTGAGCGCCCCTTGTCACCACGGAGGCTGACACGCGTCAGACCTGGGGCTGTGCTGGAGACGCCCACTTTGGGTGCCCCAGGGCTCCAGAGCGCCCATGTCCTCGGGGAGCTTGCTCCTCACCGCCTGGACCACAGGGCTGGCCTGGACAACCTCGTCCTAACTGGGAGTCTTGGTCTTCACTCCTTCTTGGTCCTTGTTTCAAAGGCGGGAGCAGGAAGAATGCTCCTTATTCTCACTACAGGGTGGGTACAGATTTTTACAGTACAAGCCTTCTCTGGCCTCATCGAGGAAATGTGTTGTCTGATATTTTTCTATGTCCCGTTGTCTTCCTAACGTCTAACCCTTGGAGTTGGAATAGTATCTACGGAGGGCAGAGCACAATACCCAGAGGGGCACCTTGGTGTGTGACATGCGTGTGTGCGTGTGCACTCAGTCATGTCTGACTCTTTGTGACCCCATGGACTGCAGCCTGCCAGGCTCCTCTGTCCATGGGATTTCCCAGGCAAGAATACTGGGGTGGGTTGCTACTTCCTCATCCAGAGGATCTTCCCGCCCCAAGGATTGAACCCTCATTTCCTACACTGGCAAGCAGATTCTTTACCCGCTAAGCCATCAGGGAAGTCCCCGGGATTCCTTACACCTGTGCTGAATGAATAAAGGGTTCAGAATGCTAGGTGAATGAATGAATGAATCAGTGAGGCATTCAGACGCAGGTGGAATCATCCCAAAGCCACACCTGAAATGGCCAGGGGATGCCATGGTCCTCAGAGGTATCCATGAGGTTCCAGAGAAGAGTGGGGAGCCCCACGTTCCAGAGGGTCCCCAGGACCCCACCTGAGGGCGCACCAAGGGCCCCAGCCCTGGGGCAGCCCGGAGGATGTGGCAAGCCTGGCACTGGTGGGGCGTGGGCACGCAGGACTGCCAGGGCGCAGAAGGCGAGGTCCCGCAGGAGCTGGTCTCCCTTCCTCTCAGCAAGTGGCCTCGGGAGCCCAAGGCCAGGGTGAGGGGTGAGGCCTCCTCACTCGCGCTTGCATGAATGCCGGGGAGCCCCGGAGTGGGCAGGGCACAGGCTCATAGCCCAAACCCAGGACAGGAGGTGGGGCGGCAGGGAGCCTGGGAGGCCCGCTTGTTCATTTTCGTCCTTTACCCCAAATATCTTTTAAATAAACTTTCTCCCCCGTAAACAATTGCCAGGGGCGAAAAATGGGTGGAGCCAACACAGGAATAAGTTCAGTTCAGTTCAATTGCTCAGTCGTGTCCGACTCTTTGCAACCCCATAAACCGCAGCACGCCAGGCCGCCCTGTCCATCACCAACTCCCGGAGTCCACCCGAACCCACGTCCATCGAGTCGGTGATGCCGCCCAGCCGTCTCACCCCCCGTCGTCCGCTTCCATCCCGCCAGGAATAGTCTCTGCTTTTCCTGCCGTCACTGGCTGCCAGCGAAGATGGCAGATAGACCTCAGAAAATGCTGTGGAAAACTGAAGTTTCTTGCGCAAAAGGAACTTTCAAAGAAACTTTTAACCTTGCAAAGTAAGGAGACATTCAAGTTTATAAATAAAGAAAGGAAAATGGAAACTTCAGTCTCTTGTCTGGGTGATCAATGAGAAAAAGCTGGGAACTGGACGCTGGCTGGTAGTCACAGGCCGGTGGAGGGGCACACACTGGTGAGACCTCAGGAAGTGTGGAACGCGAGAAACGTGTGAGACTGCCTACCCAAACCTTCGTCAGGGGTTCTTCTTACGGCCCTCCAGCTCCGAACAGCTATTTTAAGAGTGTATGGCGCAGGATAGCTACGTTCACAATGAGTGACCACGTACAGCACACAGAGCTCTGCTCAATGCTAGGTGGCGGCCTGGACGGGAGGGGAGCGTGCGGGAGATTGGATATATGCACGTGTGCGGCCGAGTTCTTTCCCTGTTCACCTGGAGCTATCTCAGCGTTCTTCATCGGATATGTTGTTATTCAGTC
This sequence comes from Hydropotes inermis, assembly GCA_020226075.1. Classification (NCBI taxonomy): domain Eukaryota; kingdom Metazoa; phylum Chordata; class Mammalia; order Artiodactyla; family Cervidae; genus Hydropotes; species Hydropotes inermis. The sequence continues at coordinate 47,387,599 of CM035296.1, read as the reverse complement.
GCTGAGTTGTGTCCGACTCTGTGACCCATGGACCACAGCACGCCAGGCTCCTCTGTCCTTCACCGTCTCCTAGGAGTTTGCTCAAATTCACGCGCTCAAATTCAAGTTGGTGATGCTGTCTAACCATCCATCTTCAATGTAAAATAAATTGTTTTTTAAAAAAGAGAATAAGGTATTCAAAGCAGGAAGAGAAACAGCCCTCAGCCCACATGCCCTAGGGCCTTTGTTTCCTGGGACCTGGCCTGCTCACCGGAGGGAAAGGCCTGGGTGTCTTACTGGACTTGAGGCTATACTGCAACTCAGCGGAGCTGAGAAAATTAGCTTCTTGGCTTTATCTACATCTAATTCAGTCTTCCTTCTGAGCCCTGCCCACTGGTTATCAGGGGAAGCATTTTTAATTATGCTATATTTTTAATTAAAAAGTGTAAATTCATGTCCACTGTGGTTCAGACTTTGACCTGAAAATGTAAACAATTTCTTGGGAGAATTCTCTTTTTCTGGGCAAACACAACCAGACACTGGCTGCCTCCTCTCCCCCTTCCTGCGTCTCCTCTTGTCTAATGGGTGGAAAGTGGGGGCACCAGTGACGCTGGCGTGGACCTGGCACTTCCGAACCGTGTCATCTGCCAGGGGCCGTCCCACGCCCCGCCTATGGCTGCCCTCAGGGGACACTGTCACGGGGTCGGGCTCGTCTGGTCTCCCGCTGGGTCCGCCTGGCAGAGGAGCCTCGCCTGCCCCAGGTCCGCAGACCCAGCTCTCTGCACCCGGGGCTCTCAGCAGCTCAGCTAGGCTCTGCGGCGGGGTCACTGCGTGCAGCTGTGATCAGCCTGCAGCTGGCCTGGGGGGTTCTGGCCTTACAGTGTCCGTGGCCCTCTGACACTGGGCCACCCAGGGCTACCTCTGCCATGCCCGGCTGCCCCATGGGCGGACGTGGCTTCCCCGAGGTTGGCAGTGGCAACTAGGCCCTAAGTGCGTTCCTGAGTCTGAGAGGGCAGCAGGAGCAAAAGCCCACCATGCTCTGGGCTCCTGTCTGGACCCGAGGCCTGCCTTCCTCTCTGGGCCGAAGCCAAGATGGAGAAATAAACTAAGGCCTGCTCTTCTGACCCCTGGGGTCCCCTCTCCGCCTGGCCCCCTCCTCTCCTACCTCAGAGCCATCTCACCACTGAGTTCAGGGTGCGGCCCTCGTGGGTGGGGGAGAGAGAGAACCCAGGGCGGCAGAGAACCATCAGAAGGGCTTCTTGCAGGCCAGTGCCCTGGCTGAGCCGTCCTGCCCTGTAGGCGGGTTCTGCAGGTCCAGCACCGCCATCGCTTCCCTCCTGGGCTCCCGTCCCTCTCCCATCCCATCCCCTCCCCTCCCTGTCTCCACTCGCAGTCGGTGAGCATCCTGGGGAGGGGGCAACAGCTCCGGGTGGTCCTCAGGGGTCAGCGCTATGCATCGCCGAGGTGGACCCCGTCCAGTGGGCTCTGCGGGAGGGCTGCCCAGCAGGAGGACCAAGCCCCTGTTGCTCCGTTAGTGATGGCAGTTCTTGGTTGCTTCTTCAGCTGTTGGCTGTAAATTTGGGGGTGGAGGAGGGGAGGAACTTCCGGGTAGGAGGGCCGAGCTGGGGGCTGGGAGCACCGACCATGCACACGCGTGCACACACATGTTGACGTGCATTGCTGTTTCTGGGGGACCTTTGGTGCATCTCTCTGTCCACTCTGAGCTTGACGCCCTGGCCGCCCGTCGAGTGGTGGCTGAGCTGGAGATGAGGCTCTGAAGCAGCCGGTCAGGCTGAAAGCACATGTAGAGAAACCATCCGCGGGAAGCCCCTGAGATGGCCCGTGGGCGCAGTGAGCAGAGTGCCGGCTCTGTGAGCTTCACACACACCAGGTCCTCTGTCGTCAGGTCTCGCGTCCGGGCTTCCGCCTGGGTGCTGGGGAGGGCTGGCTCTTTGTGGGGGCAGAGCTGTGTGAACCACACGCACCTTCCATCAGCCCCGCGGGTTCGGGGAGAGGCTCACGCCGCCCAAGACTCTGCTGTGGCGCCGGACGTTCAAGGTCGAGGTGTCACAGGGCTGGTTCATCCGAGGCCTCTCTGTCCTCAGACGGCCATCCCGCTGGAGTCCCTTCTGGTGTCAGAACCGCCTCCTCCTCTAAGGACACCAGTCAGAACAGGTTAAAAACGGCCCTGACTTGAACTTGAACTTGAACTCTTAAAGGTTCTGTGTCCCATCACAGTGACCTTCTGAGGTCCTGAGTGCTCGGACATCAGCGTGGGTTTTGGAAAAAGGGACAGAATGTGAGTTTGCCAGGATTCGCTTTATGACACAGTCTATAATCTCTTTTCTTTTCTTGGCCACGTCACCCTCAGCACCCCAACCAGCCACTGAACCTGGGCCACCCCAGTGACAGCCTGGAATCCTGACCAGTAGGTCACCAGGGGATTCGCTAAGCAATTTCTGCAAACAGTCCATGGACATTTTTAAAAGATTTTGTTTTATACAAAAATAGTATATGTGTTAAATAAAGCCTATTGTGTAATTTGAATACTGTAGTCATATTCTTTTTCTACTGCATTTGTTAAATTTAAAAATATGAATTTTTAGGGCTCATTGTGAACTTGTGAAAATGACCTTAAATTCCTAGGTTTTTGTTGTTGTTGTTGCTTCAAGTATTTCCACACAATGTAGTCTGTGTGGAAATATTGATGATTGCTGCAGTTTGTTTAGTGATGGTATCTTTCTCCAGTAAAATTCCTCTGAGCCTTATTTGAAATCTTGACTTTAAAGGCCTTTGGCCGTCTGTCATGGTTGGCATTTTCCTGGTAGACTCTCCCTCATCCTGTTTGTTTATTTGTTGGTGGAGAAGCAGGTGGGATCTTGGCTCCCCGACCAGGATCAGACCCGCACCCCCTGCCCTGGAAGGTGAAGTCTTAACCACTGGACGCCAGGGCAGCTCCTCCAGCTCGAGTCTGTATTTCTACCTTTTCCCTCTATCATTAGTTGCAGGAATGTACCTTAAAAGTAGCATCTGGCTGATTTTTTGCTCCTTCACTTAATCTGTTCTTTTCCTCTCAAACGTGAGACATAGCAAGGAGAATCATTTCATCCGTGCACATTCCACACTTTGATCAATGCTGCGTTCAGTCGTTCCCCTGCTGCCTTATTTTATGCGTTGTGTCCATTGTGATTTCTTGCCACTTCCTTTCGCCTTTCCTGCGTCTTCATTGTTTGATCATTTTATGTCTTCTTTTCTCCTCCAGGAGTATGAAGAATTACATCTAAATGTAATCCCAATAGTGGTTACCCTGAAATTATTACAAACATATTTTATCCTACGCTCTTCTATCAAAGTGAAGAATTGGACATTGTTCACAACCGCCAGCCTTCACTTCGCCAAGAATTTGAATATGCATTCACTTCCCTCTCCCCCTTCTTAAGTACTCGGATTTTCCTCAAATTTCTCCTTCTCTTATTCATTCCTTTAAAAATAGCTTAAGACTCATTAATTTTGAAGATTACATGTAATGGTGAAGAGGGGCAGTTACATTTGTTTCAATGTTTCACGATTGGGAAGAAAAGGATTTTGGAGTGTGTGCTGCTGTTTATCCAGAAAGTATGTTTTAGTGAACCCTCTAGCCAGGTTGGTTTCCCCGATGGCTCAGCGGGTAAGACATCCGCCTGAAATGCAAGAGACACAGGAGACTTGGGTTCGATTCTGAGGCTGGGAAGATTCCCTGGAGGAGGAACTGGCAACCCACTCCAGTATTCTTGCCGGGAAATCCCATGACAGACACGACTGAGAGACTGAGGCTGTGCTTTGTCGTGTAAGAAAAGCATTTACTCGTTAGGGGAAGCTAAACCAAGTGCAGCTGCTTCGAACTGATGATAAGGGTTTTGTTCCGTTCCGCAGGTTCCGTAGGTTCATCCGGATGAAGGCTGGCCGCTGATGGACTCGTGGTGGAGCACTCTGTCTCAGGAGATGTGGACTTCCTCCTCCAGGCGGCTTGCTCAGCACTCGGGCTGGCCTACAGCCTGGGTTCATGCAAGGGCTGGTTTTCTCTCCATCTCACGAGGAGGGAGTGGGCGGGCCTGGCACGGAGCTGGTGTTCCGATCAGAGCTGTCCCAGCACGCTTCTTCTGGATGGAAAGCCCAGGCGATTAGAAGAAAAGTCCCGTGAGTAATCCAGATCCTCCTGTCTGGCTGGTGAGCGCGGGGCATCGTGTTCGGGGTTGGGTGCAGATAATTCAGCAGGACATAAAAGGCGTTACTGTCAGTCCTCCCGTATTTCTGAATAGCTGTCTTGCTCACTGTGCATGTTTTCTGTTCCTGCAGCTGCTTTTTATAAATGCAGTATCTAATCATTCTTTCTTTAATTTTCATTTACTTTTTTATTTTTGGCTGAGCTGGGTCTTCGTTGCTGGGAGGGTTTTTCTCTAGTTGCGGGGAGCAGGGGCTACCCTCGAGCCGTGGAGCACGAGCTTCTCACTGTGGTGGCGTCTCGGGCTGCAAAGCGCGGGCTCTAGGGCGCACGGGCCTCAGCAGCTGTGGCTCTGGGCTCCGTCGTTAGGCTCTCGGGCTCTAGAACTCGGGCTCGGTAGTTGTGGCCCACGGGCTTAGTTGCGCCACAGCACATGGGACCTTCCTGGACCAGAGATCAAACCCAGGTCTCCTGCATCGGTAGGCAGATTCTTAACCGCTGCTCCACCAGCGAAGCCCCATCTGCAGTTTCTTCTAAAGCACTTAATTCTGAGCCGGTCTCTGTGGCCGGTGGAGAGCTGCAGCCGGCTCCTCTCCCAGCCTCACCTGTTTGCTCCTGGCAACTGCATCTACATAACTTCCAATCCATGGCTCTTGAGTTAGGAATGGCCACTGAAAATCTCAGTGCAGATTCCACTGGTAACACATGGCCTTCCGAAGCTAACGTTTACATGAATGTGTTTCTAATTAGGCAACAGGCGCGATCATTCCAAGCAGAGCCAGCTCAGCAGTTCATCTGCATCTCGGGTGGAGCTTGGGACAGTCAAGGTGAGGTCAAGCCCAGGCAGGCAGGCAGGCAGGGTGATCAAGTCAAGGCACTGGCTTGTCTAGGGAGCACCCAGGGCAAGGCTGGCATTACTAATACAGAGTAAGGTGGTTTCACTTTTCACACCTGCAGTCATCACTTCCTGGAATACACCATGACACTGTTGGAAGTAAACTGTGTCACTCGGGACATGGTCCTCCTGGACTGTCAGACACCATCTCTAAGGTACGCCCATCACAATTGTTCCTGCTGTGGCTTTTCTACCCTACGTTTTGTTACCATGTTTACTTCAGCTGACTTCCCCAAATCCTCTGGAGGCACTTGGGACAAATTCTTACCGCCTGGGAACAGCTGTCCAAGGCACGCAAATCTGCCCCCCTCTCTGCAACTCCTATGACACCTGGTCACCTCCTCCCCCCTCACCTCCCACTCTGGGTTCCTGGAGAACAGCAGGTGCGGGGAGTTCTGGATTTATTGCTGAGGCTGCACCGGCATGAGTGTATTCCTGGCATCCCAAGTTGGAGTGAGAATAGCTTTTCTAAACAATGCTTTGAAAGGATGATTTGGTTCTCTGGAATAACTGGCGATGTAGCCAGAGTGTAAAAGAGCATTTAGAAGGGGAGACGTGGTGTAGCTGTCTTCGGAAATACAACCCAGGTGAGGGGAAGGACCTGGGAGAATGGGGAGGACTCTGCTTCCATCATAGTTGCAAAACTCAGTACTGTCCTTGCCAGAAACGGCATCATTTACTTCTCGTAACACTACCGTTGTATACCATGACTGGTATGCCCACTTTACAGGGGAACGTGAGTCACGGAGAAAGTGCATGATGTTAGATGTCACCCAGTTGGTAAGGAGTGGAGTCAGGATCCCCACCCTGTCAGCAAGACTCCAGAGTCTGCATCCCCATCGCCACTGGTGTGTCCAGAGCCTGTTTTCCTGCACAAACCCCTCCATCAGTGTTAACTGGCCTAGAGAGAAGACGCATGCAAGTTCCAAAACCCAGCTCCTCTTCTTGGGTCTTGGGAAAGCTCATCTCTTACTGTGCTCTCGCTGCTGTATTTTTGTGGGATCTGATATCCATGGTGGGCCTCCCTGGTGCCGCAGCGGCAAAGAACCCGCCCGCCAAAGCAGAAGAGGTGGACTTGATCCTTGTGTCAGGAAGACCCCCTGAAGGAGGAAATGGCAACCCACTCCCGTTTTCTTGCCTCGAGAATCCAGGGGACAGAGGAGCCTGGTGGGCTGCAGTCCACGGGGTCACACTGAGTCGGACACGACTTAGCGACAGAACAGCAGCAACAGTATCCACGACGCTGAAATTTGCGGGCTTCTCCTGTTCCCTGCGGTACGGTCTGCTTTATCCTCATCATTAAAAGGATGATGTTGAATTCACAGTCCGGCAGTCTGTGACCTTTCTCTGCTCAGCAGAGTGCAGGTAATTGTGTTCAGAGATGTTTCCCAGCCTTGAAGGAGGCTGGAGGCTGCGGGGCTCCACGCGCTCCTGGAAAGCTAAAGGCCTCCTCTGCGGGAACTGCGCCGGTGACCCTTCGATTTTCGCTCCAGTAGTGAAAGCAGCCCCGTTAGCCCGGCTCTGTGACCTGCAGACTCCAGTGAACCTGGCTTTTTTTCTCCTTTTCCCCAAATGGAGCAGGTTAACAGATTCAGCTGCTATTCAGAGAAGTGGTGAGCGTGTGTACATACGTCTGTGTTTTATAAAACAAAACCTGAAGTCCGAAAAAGAAGCCAGTGGACACTCCTGTTCCTTAAAGAATGACAGTCAGGTGGGGTGCCTGTCCCCAGCCCACAGCCCTGCAGTGGGGTTTGGGGGAGACTGAGGCCCCCTGGACACTCAGACACCGTGTCCGGGTGAATAGCCCAAGACCAGGGTGGGGGTGGGGGGAGGCTGAGTGACGGGGAGGGTCCCGGCTGCTTCTCCGTGTGTTTTCACTTCTAGTATCTAAGTTCCCATCATCATTTTCCTGGGAAGGGCTCCAGGTTTCTTTTATCTCTGCTTTTCAAGGATTTTCACACAGTGGGGGATCACCAGGTAGTTGTCAAATGAATGAATGTGGACTTTTTGCTTTTTTAAATCAAATAGTTTTGTAGGGTGTGACGCTGAGACAGGCTTCAGTCTCACCAGCTCTTACTGCCTACGCCAGGATGCCAACAGACTTCTGCGGCTGAAGCCCTAGCGTCACCTCCCCAGGCACCAGACAGCAGGTGGACGGGCAGGTGGGGGAGGCGGGTCACCAGGGCAGAGGAGACTGGGGGCCGGGCGGCTGCTCTGCACACACACGGCCCATCTGCCTGAAGGGCCTGCTCAAGGCCGCGGCTGCACAAGTGGGAATCCCGTCGGATTCTGAGGGCCGACGGTACAAGTGGAGGGCCTCACCCAGAGCCTGCCTGCCCTCGTTTTGGTTGCAAACGTGGTCCTTCCGTTTCCCGTGACCGGTTAGGAGCTGTCAGTCGTGGGGGGCAGGGCTGACGCCACCAGGCAGGCCGAGAAGGTGTCCTCACAGCACCCCCAGCTCTCAATGGAAGCGCTGCGGGGACCATGAAACACTCGTAGACTCAGCACCCATCTCCATCCGCGCTGCGGGCGGCTCATGAAAACCTACCACTCTCTGCAGTTTAGCGGGTCCTCCGGGTATGTTAGAGCCTCTCTGATGGCTCAGCCAGTAAGGAATCTGCCTGCAATGCAGGGGACACCGGACACATGAGTTCGATCCCTAGGTCAGGAAGATCCCCTAGAGGAGGAAATGGCGACCCACCCCAGTATTCCTGTCTGGAAAGTTCCATGGACAGAGGAGCCTGGCAGCTTCCAGTTCAAAGGGTCGCAAAGAGTCGGACATGATTCAGCGACTGAGCCACCACACACACGTGGAGAACATCAATATTAGGCCTTGGGCTGGATTTCTTGAGAAGGCAGCTCATATTGTCCTCCTTGAGCAGGTTTTTTTTTTTCTTTTTAATTAAGAGAAATCTCAGTTGCTCAGAGTTAACAGCTTTAATAATTTGGGATGACTTGCAATTTGTTCTTCATTTTATTTTCCATAGTTCATCTTTCTTTTCGTAAAAGAGCAAAGTTCCCATAACTGCTATTGTGACCGTGTGTCCACTGTTGTTGCCCAGTGAGGACAGGCAGAGGGACAGACGTCATTCTGTTTTTGAGCACACGTTTGTAAATAGTTTTTGTTTAAAATCATGGTGTAACTCTGTGTCATGAAGGCAGGGCCAGAAAAGGATGCCTCAAAATGTATTTGCAAAAAGAAACCCATGGGTCAGCCCTGGGGAAGGAGAATTATTAGTACTCAACATTCTCTCTCTCTGAAAAGAGTCTGGCTCAAGGTCTCTCTCTAGGTTGCTGTCACGCCATCAGCAAGACAGTATCATCTGAAAGCTCCCCGGGGGCTGGAGAAGCTGCTCCGCAGGGCAGTGCCTGGGATGTGACGGGAGACACGACGACCTCAGACCCTCTCCGTTCCTGATGATGTGGGGGTCTCCCCGGGGCACCCCGCAGCCCCTTCCATGAGTGAGAGCAGGAGAGCAAGACAGAGCCGATGCCTTTAGTCACCCGGCCTCTGACTCACCACCACTTCTGTGCCGTTGGTCACACAGGCCAGCCCCGGCCTGGAGTGGGAAGGACCACCCAGGCGTGCAGACACCCGGAGCGGCCTCAGGGAGGGTCGCCTCCTCGGAGGGGCCGAGTCATGCATGTGTTTTCACGGCCGTATTAGGCAGGATGGGAGGTACCTACAGAGCTCTGTGGATGGTAAAGAGATGCTGGGCGCTCAACAGAAGCTGGAATCAAAATACTCCTGAGGATGAGGCATAAGCAGAAATATTTCCTAATGAGCATAATAAATACTGCAGAATTTTTTCCCCCTGATTTTCAGTTGTTTTCATTTGTATGAATGAAGTTAGGCTTGAGCCCAAATAGAATAGAATTAAGTGTCTGGGGAGGATCTGGACGGGTTCTAGATGACTGTTTCCTGCCTGAGGACCGTAACAGACACGGATTTTGTTCAAAACCCTGCAGAAGGACGAGGCCCTATTGGAGAACGACCACCCTCACGGTTACAGCCCACACCATTCCGTGTGGATTAACACAGGGTCCTTGCCTTTTGCGTTCTCAGAAACCGGAAGCTGAACTTCTTGGGGAGAGTGGTAAGCCTAACTTCAACAGCCATCTACTGGGAATTTGTTTATTTATAGATTTGAAGGAAAATGTTATCTCCTCTCCTAACTTCTTTGTTCTCTGTGTGTTCTTATTTCCTGAGACCAGAAAAGAAAACAACCCAAAGTATTTTCACCGTCAGGCTGATATAAAAAATTCCCCATCATTTTCCCCACTGTTTTCCAATTTATGGAAAAATAAAGCTGACGTTAAAGTAATGACAAGTACCATTTATTGTGTGTTTCTCACATGCCCGACACGGTGCTGGGACGTGGACGCACTTTTTTATTCCCTATTTCATGGTGACGAGACCCAAGAGTAAGGGAGGTGAAGTAATTTGCCGGAGGTTGTAAATGTACCGTGCGAGGCTTGGGTCTCTTAACCACTGCCTTATCCATCACAGTCTGCAAAATGTAAGTCTTCCTTCAGGAGAAAATGGCACTGAATTATAGAGCTTAATAAAACCTGATATGAGAAATGACTGACAGTTACGTACTCAAGGATTGCTTTTGGTAAATGGAGTCTTACCGTTTAATGTTTTAGGAAAGATGACCGCACACTGGCCTCTCTTCTACTTGAAATGTGTTTACCTCCCAGAACAAGCCTAAAAGATAGGTCTAAGCCACACAGATTCTTATTTAAGAAAATCCTACTCTCCTCTTGATAAGCCTGATCCTGGTGAGTTGAAATATCATAATAAACTAAGCCTGTAAGACCAGCTGTCACCAGAATCTGGCTAACAAATGACGCTGGGTCAGGCAAGATGCATCGCAAGTAAACTCTGTGGAGGACGAACAAAGAAAAGCGGGAAAGGCACCGGCATGCGGGCCTCGTCCTCGGGCAGGAGCGGGCGGGCGCCCGGTCCAGTCCCATGGCTTCCACGGGTTAAAACCGGCCACCTGGGCAGCTCTGGACTGAGTGCTCCTTTAACAGGTGCTTACTGGGGCTGTTGTGGTGAGAATTGAATGGGCCGATACATTAGAAAATCAACAATTGTTCCTGGCACATAACGCATTCTCAATAAACATCCACGGTGCTTGTCCACGTGGCCACGTGCTTTCCACAGAGTCCCGGGTGAGGGAGGCGCTGGGATCGCATTTCACAGAGGGCGACGTGAATTTGGAAGGATTTCTGTTCCTAGACCGAGGTACCTGGTAGCAGGTGGAACCAGAAGATCTGAATCTGGGGCTTCTGACGCCAGAAGCCAAGTCCATCATGGAGGCGACACCTGCCTTCAAGGTGGGGCTGCAGTCCCGGGCAGGTATGGGCTGGGAGGGCGGGGGATGGGGGCTGGAGCCAGGGGGCTTCCTCTGCCCCTCCCCGCCTTCCTTCAATGCAGCCTGGGCACCTGCTGGGCCCCAGGTTCTGCCTGGATGCCGGGTGTGATGGGAAGCTGGCGGACGGCATGTGCCTCCCCTCGGGGGCTCACCATTGATCCAGAGATGGACCTCACCCCCTAGACGCGATGACTGAGGCGCGAGGGCAGGGGGCTGACCCGCTCGAAGGAGTTAAGTCTGGAGGAGCAGAGTCAGAGCTGAAATCCTAGGAGGAGAAGGAGGAGGAGGACAGACAGGAATCAGGGGGCACCGGGGAGAAGGAAAGCTGTGGGCAGGGGGCCCGAGGCGGTCGTGGTCCTTAGAGAACCCAGGGTGGCTGCAGTCGGAGGAGCCAGTGGGTGGGGATGGAGCTGAGAGAGGCCTGGAGCAGGTCAGTGGCCGTGTGGCTCGTGAGGATGTCACCCGCCACGCGACGTGAGGAGGGACGTGGGGATGGGATTCGGGTTTGCGGGATGGTCTGGCTGGGCGTGGAGGGGGGTTTGGGGGCAGCACCGTGGAAGAGGAGACCGGCTCAGCCTCCAGTTCGCCGTTCATCCAGCCTTGTCCCCTGCAGCCTGCCGCGCCCAGGACTCATCCGTGGGTCGCTCGGATGCCAGCGGGACTTCAGAGCATATCCCTCAGTCTGGTCTGCCCGCCTGCTTTCTCTCTGCCCAGAGACCACCGCCTCCACTGACCGTCTTCCACCTTCTCTCAGCCCCCCTTCCTCCCCTCGCAGCTGCTGCCTTTCTTGATAAAAGTGTTACATGACACCATCTCCCTGGCAGTTCTCCACTAACGTCAGAATTAATCACCTGAATTTTATTTTCAAGGGGTCCCACATTTCATTTTAACATTTCTTGAATTAAAAGCATTCAAATAAATGATATTTAATATACCAAAGAGGTACTGCACATTAAAATAATTTAATTTCTTCACACAGGCCTTTTTTTCATAAGATAAAATTTTTTATCTTTCATAAAATGAGAAAGGAAGGTATCACCGGGGAGAAACTCCCCTCCCGTGTTCTCACTGTAACCTGTAACTTCACTCGAGTCCCCTCACACGGGGCTTGATGACGCCTTCTGTAAGGCGGAGATGACAAAGGGTGTGCTGTGTGTCCTGCTCCTAGAGAGTTCATTTTTATGGACCAAATAATGTGTGGTACATGCTGACTCTGGCTCGGGGGCTATTCCAGAACCCCATGGAGGGCTTGCAGGGCGTCGGTAGATGGGGAAGGGGCCTCAACTCAGCACAGATAGGACTGACCCCAACAGAGCCGCCTTGGACTCACGGGTCACAGGAAGGGTCTGCCTTCCGGATTTGCCCACAAGGGCTTCCCTGGGGGCTCAGCTGGTAAAGAATCTGCCAGCCAATGCAGGAGAACACAGGTTTGATCCCTGGGTGGGGAAGATCCCCTGGAGAAGGGAATGGCAACCCACTCCAGTATTCTTGCCTGGAGAATCCCATGGACAGAGGGGCCTGGCGGGGTCGCAAAGAGTCAGACATGATTGAGCGACTAACACTTTAACTTTTTTCACTTTCATCACCCCCCAAACACATACACACCATTCCTCTCTTTTTCCCCTTGTGTCCAGAACAGCGTCTGCATGATATGGAGTCTGAATAAGTAAATAGTTCATTAAAAGAGGATGAAATGGGATGTGATCTCGTGCTGCCGTTTGGGTATTTTATCTTTTAAAAATCTGGGGGGGGGGGGGGGGGGGAAAACCCATCACATTTCCCTTTCTGTCTGAGCGCTGCCGTGCAGTGCCCACGGCCGTCTCCCAGGGGGCAGGCGTGGCTGTGGGTCGTCAGACCCATCGGGGGATAAACAGACTCCACCGCAGCAGGGGCCAGGCGGCCGGTGAGCAGCGGCCTTTGTTGAATAAGGACATGTTTAGGTGAAAAACGCGCTGAAGGAGGAAGCAGAGGAGGGGCTGGGCGGCTAGTGAGTGTGTGATGAGGCTGGGCTGCGGGGTCCGGCCAGCCTCCCTCTGTGGAGAGTGCTGAGCAGAGACCTGAAGGAGGGACCCAGTGGGATCTTCTGAAATGGGGTGGGGGGAGTAGACGCCCCCAGGGGATTCCCCTCTGACTCACAGGGAACAGCTCCAGCAGCAGCGCTGGGCTGAGGCTTCTTGCTCAGCAAAACATCTGCAAGTTCTCCTTCTTGGCGGCTCTGCTGACATCAGCTGCTAACACGTGATGGATTTAGAAACACGGCCTTCCTGAGGTGACCCGCAACCTCCCGGGATGGATGACCACGCTGCCGGGGCGGTGGGGATGGCGCCGCTCCCCCTGAAGTCAGAGCGGGGGGCGGGAGAGACTGCTGCAGGCTTGGTGGCTGCTTCTGCCAGGGCACCCTCCCCAGCCACGCCTCACAGTCGGCGGAACTGGGGACCAGGCCCCGATCTGCAGAGACAGAGGTGGAGGAGGACCGGCGAGAAGTAGGAAAAGCCAGCAGACACGCCTGGGGGAAGACGCCCCGGCCTCCCAACCTCCCGGAACCTCAGAGCGGCTGAGTCGGGTCCTGGGATCTGATCTGTCCTGAAGACGAGACACAATAGGCAGTGTCTGTTTTCATGAGAGAGGTCATCTGTAAGCTCGATGTTGAAACACACACAGACGCTGCGGGCTGCATCCTGCTGGGTCAGGCAGGCGGGAGCCCCGCAGGAAGCCAGCCTCGGGGACAGCTGTCCGGCACCGCCGTGGCCTGGGGGTGGGGACACGGGGGGTGGGCACCAAGGTTCATGGAGCTCTGTCTTTCCCGTGTGGCTGGAGGCTGCAGCCCTTTCCCCGTCCTGCCTTACTCACGCCTCTTGGCCGGGCCCACAGACACCCTTGTGGTCACACAAAGGAGGAGGGTGACTTCACACGCCTGTGGCCTGGGGGTGCGCCTACCCACGGGCGTGGACACCAGGCGCTGTTCCGTCAAGCTCCGATCACCACGGGCCTTACTGTCATCACAGGTGGGGAAACAGATGCCCAGAGCTTGGCTCTCCGCTGTGCCTGACTTGAAAGATGTGCTTTAAGAAATTCCTGCGGTTGATGGGAAAAGGCCAGAGGGTGCCTCACGTCCTGTTAGAATCTTGTCTTCGGCTGCGTGGCACGCAGAGTCCTTAGGAAACATCAGGTGATGAATGAGACAGGAAATGCAAGCGGTTCACATCAAAGAGATTCAGATCGCAGGTTTGACAGTAATGGAAGTGCCTTCTCTTTTGATTTTCAGTTCCAAGTTTAATCACTGCCTGGAGACACGGTCCTGGAAAGTTGTGAGGATATTGGATTTTTATTCATGCCTTTCTTTGACATCCTTGACTTATAAAGTCAGCTGCACCCTTGATCCAGGCGAGCTGGGTCCTGCCTGTGGCGGCTAGGGACGGCGGGGTACCCTGAGCCTGCTCTGAGACCCTCTGGGTCCCAGGCCTCATTGCTCCCCTTGGGACAGTCTCCAGCCCACTGCCCTCTGTCCTCTGCTCAGCGTTGACCTGACGCCCAAAGCTCTGGGCCTTGTGCTGAAGGGTCATCCTGGAAGTTTCGGGTTAGCACGGCTTTGTTCTGAGCCTGAGCACGTGTGTACACACGTCCACACGGGTGTTAGAGCTTGTGTGCAAGTGAGGCAGCCCCGGAGCACCTGGTGTCCTTGTGACCCTTTTGACACAAGGCAGAGAGGTGATTACACGCCATTTCATTCAATGAGAGGAATAATTCAAAACAGGCAATCAGTTTCATTACGCTAGTTAGAAATAACTGATAAAAATTGCTCAATATAAGTCATGGGAAATAAAATGAACTTACAACTAGCAATGTGTCACAGGCTGAAAAATGCAACTGATGGCAAACACGAATGATGGAAACCATTGTTCTTTTATTTTTCAACACCTTCCCTGAGCAGGTCTTGAGTAACTTTTCTTTCTGAGAAAATGAAGTGCCTTTTTATTATGCTTAATATTAGCTGCACTTACTATAAATGATGAAAATGAAAAGCCTTATTTTTATTGTCAGGAAATCCAGTACAACAACACCACTGAGAGCTCAGACAGCAATTTGCAATTTTCAAAACATTTTGGCAGCAAGAGTAGTGTGAAGCCTTAAATAAAATAATTGCATATCTCTCAGAGCTCTGAAACCTCTGAGATGAACAGAGGGAGTGAGGGAAGCCAGTGGTTGTTTTTGCAGAGGCAGGATGGGCGGTTTTATTGAAACGTGGGCTTCCCCAGCTCAGATGTGTCCTCACGTCGTGTAATTAGTGGAGTTTAAAGAGAGGGTGTATCTCAGTGATTAAAGACTGGAATCAAGGAACAGGAGGCATCTCCTCTCATGCGGAGAACCTGTGTGGCTCCCATGGAAATGCCTTCTCAATGTGTTGTCCGTGAAAAGCTAAGTCAGAAGCTCCCAGGCAGCGGGAGACTTCTGATCCCTGGTTCACAGTGCCTCAGGTTGCTGTCTGGGTCGGGGGGCCGGGAACATGCTATTAAACATCTCCCAAGGTGCTTCTGGAGCAGGAGCCCCAAGGTAGAAGACATTCTTGCTCAGACATGGACAGGGAGGCATGGCAGCAGCCGGAGGGGAAGGATCATGGCTTTGAGCAGACCCGGCAGGATCCTCCTTAGTTTTCCAGAGTGACCTGGGGCTGGCTCCTGGCTGGGCACAGTCCCGTCCCCCCTGCAATACCCAGTCAGCGCTTTTAAGCGGTTCTGCGCGGTGTAATTTCTCTGCCTGGAAATCAGGGTCCGAGCCCCTCAGACACAGCGCACCGTGTGGTCAGCGAGGCCTGGGCCGCCATCACAGCCTGGGCCCTGGGAAGGTTTCTCAGGCTCACTCACCAGGCTCCCAGGCCCGTGATCTTGGATGGACCGGCCCTGAGGACACTCAGGAACCTGTATTAGTAAGAAATTCTTGTTCTTCTTTTCTCTCTCTTCAGTTCAGTTCAGTTCCGTTGCTCAGTCCTGTCTGACTCTGTGCGACCCCACGGACTGCAGCCCACCAGGTCTCCCTGTCCATCACCAGCTCCTGGAGCTTGCTCAGACTCGTGTCCATCGAGTCGGTGATGCCATCCATCCATCTGATCCTCTGTCGTCCCTTCTCCTCCCGCCTTCAATCTTTCCCAGCATCAGGGTCTTTTCCAATGAATCAATTCTTCGCATCAGGTGGCAAAAGTATTGGAGCTTATATCTGTGTTATACTAACTGAGAAATTGCTTAATTCAAGTCAACTTGGTACCCACTAAGAGCTTAGCACTTAATTAAAACCTTCATTTATTTTATTCAGGAAATCATAGCCCATAAGACTAATGAGAACGGATGCTGAGGGCGCACTGGCCCCCGGGCCTTTGACGGTGGTTGATGGTCTTCACAGCCCCGCGGGAAGGGTTCGTGGTTAATCTTCTTCATGCTTTATTACATGCCATCCTAAGCTCCATCCAAGGGGGGCAAAGGCCTGAGGAGCTAAGTTACAAGGTCTCAAGTCTTGTGCGTCTTGACCCCGCATCTGCAGTGCCTCTAACACAGATAAGGGGGTGGTAGCCACCAGCTTCTCTCCCAGGCTCATCTGTAGAAAAGTCTTTCCACTCGATACTTTACTTGAGAACTGACCGTGTGCAAACTGTGGGACAAAGCCCAGTAAACGCCGGTTAAACTGAAGGGTCTGAGCTGCTGGTGGGACAGGGGAGGCGGGGGGCCTGGATGCCCGGCCCCCCGAGTGCGACCACCATCCCTGCAGAGACGGGAAGGCAGACAGAACTGCTCACAAGAGACTCTGGGGCCAAAACGTGCCACAGAAATGGCAGCTGAATCTCCCGGGAGCAGCTGGTAAAGGGAGCGATTGATTCTGTACGGAGACCACGGCAAACCCGAGGGCCCTGCACGGAAACAGTGCAGAGAGAGACCCGAGTGTCTGGCACTGGGAGCAATTAGATAAACCGTTAATCACCCGCACAGCCTAGTATTAAACTAGACTGCTGCTGTGGATGACACCGCAGCAGAAGGGGACCTATCGGTGTGGAAAGACGTGCAACCCTCCAAGAGTGAGAAACAAAGCAGTGAAAGTGTCAGTCACCGGAGGCCAGTTATGCATCATCTGCTTTTGAAAAATAATAGACACACATAAAGGTGCACACGATGGGAAAGTCTGTTCACCTATGCTTGCATACAAATTTTAGAAATGCATTATATGCCAGTGTTTGTGTCTGTAAAAGTCACATGCGATGCACACGTGTGTTTGTGTATGTGGGAAAGACATGCATAATGTACATGTGTACCTGCAAGCATATGAAAGAACCATCAGAGGTACAAACACGTTTGCACACATGTGGAAGACACATGACGGAGGTGTTTATATGTTTACATACAAGACCCAGAGAATGTGCGTGTCTGCAGGCACAAGGAGGCACACACCATGCATCCGAATCTTTGCACGCATACCAGAGACCCCTGTGTACGTGTATGTTTGGGTGTCTGTGGACTGATGTAGAATGAACTCTCCAAGAGGTTACCAGCAATCATTTCTAGATAATTTAAATTATAGCTGTTGGATATGGTTCATTTGCTCATCTATATTTTCTGATGTTTCTATAATGTACAAAAACTTCTTTTGTAATAAAAGGCAACAATCTGCAAAACTCCATTTCAGAAGCACTTGACATTCATGGGTTCAATATTTTCCCTGATTAGGGACGTGTATCTGGTTTTAAGAGAGAACCAGAGACCACACCAGAGTCTGGTTGTTAGTAGACGCTCTCATCCCTGGAAGGTTGAGCCTGGAACGAGGGGTCTTCAGAGTCTGAGGACAGCAGGGTCTAGCCTCTGTTCTGAGCGAGGAGTGGCGTGCTGGTCCTGCCTTCTGCCCCGTCCTTGGGGAGCCTTGGGGAGGCCGAGCGCCGACACCTGATTTTCATACCCACCAGGAGCGCGGCCCCTGGTGGCGGAAGGAAGCCAGGCCTTGAGCCAGCAGGAGCGACAGAGGCAGCGGGCAGGGGGAACCCCCAGCAGGGTCACTGAGCCCCGGGGGGCGCTCAGTTCAGAGCAGGGCTGGAGTCAGTGCCCCGGAAGGGCGCCGGGTCGGAACGCAGACCCAGACGGGCTGTGGCAGCAGCAGTGGCCGTGGGAAGCGGAGGGGGCCGCGGGGGCCACCCTGGGCCCTGAGCTGGGAGGCCGGCTCTCCTGTTCATCGGCAGGTCCCATCTCGGTGGCGTCTACGCCGTCACTGCCCCGGGGCCTGACCTCCAGGAGAGGACAGGCCAGCGCTCGAGCAGTGAGCTGTCAGTGAACCATCTCAGGATGGGAGCAGAGACACTGCGATCCAGCGCGTCAGGGCGCTCATTCACCCGCTTCCAGCAGAGACGCGCTCCGCTGGGCAGCCCCTCTAAACCAGGCGCTCCCTCCCCATGTGAGCACACGCGTGGTCAGCGAGCGCCCAGCCCAGACGTCTTCCCTCCTGGCCGCTGCCTGCGCCTCCTTTCCCCTTTCACCTGTTCCCCCAGCCCGGTTCCCCCACCGCCCAGCGTCCTCTGGCTTTAAGTCATGACAGACACACTTCTAAAAAGTACTGCGACCCCTCCGGCTTGGAGCTTTCTGATGCTCACTTAGGGTCACCCCCGGAGCTCTGGAAATGCGGGAAACCCATCCTTAGTCTCCACGTGGGGATCCTCACACCAGGACGTGCTGCGGGGGTGGGGGTCAGGCATGGGCCAGAGTGAGGGGGGCACTTGAGGAAAGAACTTCAAAGAGACCACAGTCAGCCCCACCACGAGCCCGCCCTGGCACCCTCTTCCTGCTAGGCGGGGAGATGGCAGCCCCTCCCACTGCAGCTCTCGGCTTTTCTTCTTTAATGATGCCCGTAGTGTCCAGTTTAGCCTGGCCAAAGCGTGGGGGATGAGGAGGGTGGGAGGGCCGCTGAGAGCCGAGAGCCGAGAGCCGAGAGCCGCTGACCTGCCGTGCCTGGTTCTCCAGGACCGGGCAGACCCGTCCACCTGTGGGGCCACCGCCTCACCCAAGGTGCTCCGGGCTCAGCTCCATCCCTGGGGCTGGAGAGGAAGCGGACATCGAAGGGGGTGCCTAGCCTCTGTGGAGCAGGGCAGCGAGCGCTGGGGGCCCGCCGTTTCCTGGGTGAGGACAGTGCGGGGGGGTCGGGGGTAGGGTCCCAGGTATTAGGGGAAGAGGGTTGAGGCCCTGTCTTGTTCTTGTGGGAGAACTGGAGGGGAGGGAAAAAAACTTGCTGGAAGCTGCAAAAGGGAAAGGAAAGAAGATTTACATGCGGGAAAAATATTTTGGAAAAAATATGCATATAATATTTTCTGAAAGTGGATTTTTTGGGGGGGAGAATTAGTTTGATATAAGATTAAAACGAGGGTGGAGAGATGTTACAGGGAAAAAGAGAGGAGAAAGAAGGCAAAGCTGGAAGCTCCCTGAACGTTCTTGACACCCTCAGCGGGCCTGTCCACAGAGTCCTGGCCCTGGACTCCTGGTCCCTCTTGGGGCGTCTCCAGGCAGCTCCTAGGTTCCCTGGTCCCCAGCCCGGCAGCAGTGTGGCCGCGGGGCCTTGGGGGCAGACACAGAAGGGGCAGGTTCCCAGGCAACCCCGCCTTTCCTCGGGGGCACCCTGAATCCCTGATGCCCAGGCTCCAGGCTGCTCTCCGGGGATGAGCGGGTTAACCCCTCATCTTCCAGCCGGCAGTGTCCCTCCCAGTGCAGCCGGCCGCCGCTGGGGCACCCGCGGACTAGGACAGGGGAGCCCTCCCCGGCGAGGCCCGCCCGCGTGAGCTCGGCTAAGGGGCAGGACGTGGGCTCATGCTGGGCCAAGGGCCCTGGTGGGGGCCCCGGTCCCAAGGGGTCCTCTGAGGGCAGAGCCGTATCTTGTCTGTGATTCTCCAGCACCCAACGCAGTACTGGCAACTACAGGAGCTCCGCGATGAGGACAAGAGGGAGAGAAAGCCAAGGACCGGAAGGGCCTTAAGGCTTATTCCAAGGTGTGTAGACGGGGGTGAAGCCGCAGCACTGCCTGGCTTCAGGAACTATTCCCCCAAATACCCGGATTAACCACACGTGGGCGAACTGTCCTACAGCAAAAGACGGCGCTGTGAGGAGCTGGAGGAGAGAAACCAGCTCGACCAGCCTCGGAGCACCCGGAGGAAGGTTCTGGACCTGGGCCCAGGGAAGGGGCTGAGCCCGGGGCACCAGCTGGAGGGGGCTTCGGTCCAGTGGTCGCTGACACGGGGACAGTGTGGTCCCGCTGTTGCCCCGAGAAGGCAAGGATGTTCAGACGGCACTGCTCACAGGGAGCTGTGGGCAGGAGCCGGGTGACGCCGTGCACCCAAGCGTTTCCCACACACTTGCTCCTTCAGCATTGCTTTTCTCGGGTTTTGCCCTCCCACCAGTCAGGGTCGGAGGGGACACCGCAGAGCGTGGGGAACTCTGGTGCTCTGTCAGGACCTGCACGGGAACAGTCTAGAAGAGAGTGGGTGTTCGTCTGTGTATGGCTGACTCACACTGCCGTGCAGCAGAAACTAAGGCAGTGGTGTAAATCAACTCCACTCCAGTTAAAAAGCCTAAAAAGAAAGCCGAGCCTCTGCAGAGCGGGGCCCGCGAGCGCGCCGAGTGTGTGATCACCACGCAGGTGAGGATGAGCAGAGGTGCACCGAATGCACGCTGCTCTCACACGCGAGCGGGTCTCGAGGGAGGCGAGTTCACAACACAAGTTCCCCCTCAGTCCTTGCTTGTCCAGGAAGGAGAAAGAGAGAAAGTGCGGCTGCTTCTCATCTGCTTCAATAAGAAGACAGAAAAAAAACAAAAACCAAGAAGACGGAGTTTTAGGCTTCTTGCCCTTAAACAACCCGATGGAAGAGCAGATGGGAGCCCTCCTTCGTTGTCAGAACGGCCTCTGGCCTGACGGCTCTCTCATCATCACGCGAAGAGGGTTGCTCTCGCCAAACCCGTCACCACGGAGGCAGGGTCTCAGCCGCGGGTCACTGTTCAAAAGCTTTGAGCGAGCTGGGGAGAGGGATGCCGGCCTGCGTGTCTGCTGACACTGGGGACCCCAAGGTCTCCCTGCTCCCCACCATGTCTGGAGGAGGAAGGAGCAAGGCCGGCGTGGGAGGGCCCTGGGAAGGACACCTTCAAGGGGCCGCTCTGGGGAGACCCGAAGGCCTTGCTGTGATGGCTTCAGACTCAGAACCAAGGGCTGTGCATCCGGGAACTTCCAGGCGCCAGGACGGCCACGGCCTCGCTGGGTGACACAGGGTCGTGCGTCAGCCAGCACTTTCCGTGAGGACTCCTGTGCTATGGATGCTGGGCCCGTTGCTGCTGAGGCAGCCACGATCCATGGAGATTCACCCGCAGTCCAGGCAAGTACACACCTCCCCACCCTCTGACAGCCCCCAGGACGGGAGAATAGGCTGGCGTGGCCAGAGACCAGGGCCTCCTGGGCCTTTGGCATCCACGGAGGCGCCATGGCGCTTCAGAAGTGAGGGTGTGGAAGAGACTTGCCCGCACATCAAGACGCTGTCCTAGCTGCTTCCCCGGGGGCTCCCGGCTCTTCTCAAGGCCGGGCAAGGATTCTGGGCGTCCCCAGGCTGACCCTTGGGCCCCTCTCTCCTCCCAAGGTGTGGTCCCCCCGAGCCTCTCTCTGCTGAGTAATTAGGGTGAGACCAGAGTGCACAGCCAGCCCCTGACTCTAAGATCAGGCAGTCGACAGGCACGTGAGCCAACAGTCAAGAGTCAGCGAGAATTAGGAAAATGACGAGGGCAGCACAGCCTCTTTCTTTTTATTGAAACACGTGATTTATTTTATTATCCACATTTTAGGCAGTTTAACTTACTTATGAGTGCCAATAAATCATATGGCTTGGAAAATGACATCTAATGAATGCATGTAACAAACCCCTTATCTTGGCCATAAAAGTTATTAACATATGGTATTTATTTGTAAAAATTGCCGCTGCTTCTAAATAAATGCTGGATTGTTATTAAAAGAACAGTGTCCAGGAATTTAGACTGCTCACAACCTATGAACCAGATTTTGTGAGTCACTGATGGGTCACAACCCACAGTCTGAAGCGACTCCAGCCTCCCAGGACCATGAGATAAAACTGAGTCCGGCTATCCCCTAAGACCAGGTCTGACCGCATCTTATCTCCACTTCTAAGCGGCTGGCGGATGTCCCCTGGGAGCCTGTCAGAGACGCAGACGCTCAGGCCCCACTAGAGACCACTGACGCAGCATCTGGGCTTTGCCCAGGCCCCCAGGTGACTCACAGGATTCACACTCAAGCAGCACTGATTTCAGCGGCTTCCCAGTGGAACCCACAGGACTTTCACAAACCCATGCCAGTGAAACAGCTCCGAAATCACCCCGGGGAAAACCAGAGAGGCTGGGCTGCTCTCAGATTTGTTTAAGGTGCAGACGGAGCTGAGCCAGGCTGACTGCAGGCCCCCAGACTAGAGAGGGGCGGGGTCACTGCCGGAAGCTGTGAGAGGGGAGGGGGCCCCTTGATGAGAGGTGCAGGAAGCTAGGGTGCTCACATAGGGTTGCCGGGCTTAGCCAACCAGAATGCAGGCGGTACTGGGGACACACTCATGCTAAAATGCGTTTTCTGTTTGTCTAAAATTCAGAACAACCCGGGCATCCTGTATTTTACCTGCAGCCCCACGACAGAGGCCGGCCTCCATGCTCCCTCCCATCCCTACCCTGCAGTCTTCCATAAAAATGGGCAGAAATGGAGCACTGGGAACCGTGCTGGGGACACTGGAAGGTCGACCCTTTCTGCCTGTCCCTCTAGTCTGGTACAAAGTCCCCCCGTACCTGGCCCTGAAGAGGGAGTGGCCCCCTGCCACCTCAGAAAGGTAGCCGCCAGCTCAGCAGGGGAGAAGGGGGTTTCTCATGAAGAATGCCCGTCTTTCAGCCAGCTCATCACTGTGCCGGCCTAAGTGAAGGAGGGACCCTCGAGGGCTGGAGGGGAGTCCTGGGAGCCGAGGGGTCCCCAGGACCAGTCGCCAGGGAGAAACACCAGAATGCACCCCGTGCCGATCTGGAGTGTCTGGGGCTGGTTGTCAGGGAACTGGGGCGCTTCCTACCATCCGACGTGAGAGGCCACCTCCACCCCAGGGCTGACCTGCGGGATCCTGGGCACCCTGTTATTGGAGAACCCCCACAAAGTGCCCCAAGGGGTGTCGGGTGAGGATCTAGAGGATATTTTGCAAAAGAGATGAGTGGCTGGTCAGACAAGTCATGTAAAATACACAACAAGGAAACCAGGTCTGAAAGAGACACGTGCACCCCAGTGTTCATTGCAGCACTGTTTATCATAGCCAGGACATGGAAGCAACCTAGATGCCCATCAGCAGACGAATGGATAAGGAAGCTGTGGTACATATACACCA
>CM035296.1:47328326-47364631 GCA_020226075.1 Hydropotes inermis | reverse complement strand
AGACTCTGTGGGAGAAGGCGAGGGTGGGATGTTTCAAGAGAACAGCATCGAAACATGTATATTATCTAGGGTGAAACAGATCACCAGCCCAGGTTGGATGCATGAGACAAGTGCTCGGACCTGGTGCACTGGGAAGACCCAGAGGGAGCGGGTGGAGAGGGAGGTGGGAGGGGGGATCGGGATGGGGAACACATGTAAACCCATGGCTGATTCATTTCAATGTATGACAAAATCCACCACAAAAAAGGCAAAATAAAATAAAATACACAACACAAAAAAGTAAATAAAATAAAACACACAACACGATTCTGGCTACTGCAGAGTTTATAGAAATACGTTACGAAACAAAAACCGAGTCCCTTCCCTGAAGGAAGGGAGACCAAACACGTAGCTAAACCCCAAACAGAACGTGGACCATAACACAACGACCCTTTGCTGGAGGTGCGGGGAGCTCTCCGTGACCTCGGATGTGGGCCTGTGATGGTCATCTCCTCCGCTGGCTGTGCCGCCCTCCGGCCTGGCCAAAGCCTCTTCTCCCCGACGTGCCATTCACTTAGGCCTTCCGTTGCAGAAGCCGATGTCCTTTCTCCTGGAACGTGGGCGTTTCCGACATGCAATAACGCTGCACTCTGTGCTGCTGCTGTCTGCAGCCTAGAGCATGGCTTGGACTCTATTCTGCCTGGAAATTCTGCAAGATGCAACGGTGCCCTTGTTTACACATTAGGCAAATTTAGAAACATTAAGGGGGAATGAGCCCATCTTTCCACTGTGTGCTCTTGGAGCACGTGCATTATAGCCTTTCACCCAGCAGAACATACAAACTGAGATGCAGCCCAAGGGCACGCCCCCGAGGGGCTTGGAGCAGCCTCACCGGCCGGGAAGGAACCAGAGGAAAACACCAGAGAAGGCGGGGTCAGGTTGCCAAACCTACAGAGGGTGGAGATGCTGTGAGAAGGTGCGTGTAGACGAGGGGTCTGGGCCCCACCCAGGCAGTCCTGCACGGAGACTTAGCCCCCATCAGCCCAGTGTCCTCGAGAGGAAGTCAGGGCCTGCCAGCCCCCACCACCCCAGAAGCTTGTTGAGAGACCCCACGAGCTGGGGGGTGTGAACCACCTGTCACCAGGGGGCCTCCTGAGGTCTGCTCCTCCTGCAGAGGACGTTCTCATAGCCTCACGTAAGTAGTGGTGACCGAACACAGTCAGCACACCAGGGCCCCACGCCACGTGTTCACAGCCGTCTCCGCGATTAGAACTCACGTGTCAGGGGGACACAGACAAGAGCCTCAGGAATGCACGGACAGTGCCCCGCTCACAGGTAACTGGCACTTGATAAACGTTCATTGAAAGAGTGGCTGAGCGGAAGAATGAATTGATAGTTAATAAAAAGGGCTACTGCTGCCTGGGGCAGAGTTTTGGGCACAAATTGGACACATGCATGTGGAAATCAAAGGAGATCCTTATTTTGCTTGGCAGTTTTCTAAATATTTGTCTTTTCCCCAGAAGGGTTCCAGGAAGCGGGTTGAGAAGGGTAAATAGGAACAAGGCCACACCTGTATTCCTAGGACAGGTTTGGTCAGAGGTTAGAAAAAAAGCCACAGGAAGACGCCAGGCATTCCGAAGAAGGAGAAGAACAAGGCTTGGTTTGGTGATGCTGCTGTTCTTTCAGCCCAGAAATATTTGGAGAAGGAGTTTCAACTTGATGCTTTGAAAGTCAATAGTGAACACAGAGCTAGGTTTATGCTGAGCGACGGCACCCACCCTCCCCTCCCCTCCAGGTTAGAATCACAGGAAAGCAGCGGAGGTTCTCCTCTTTGCAAAGAGGCCAGGGAGCCGGGCAGTCTTCTGCCTTTTATTTGGAGCTTGAGTTCCTTTGTGAGAGAGGCCCATAGGCCAATGGTGCCTTCAATGTGTACATTTTTAAAAAATCTTGAACGTGTCAAGTTTCGAAGGAGACATCAAAAGTTAAGCAAGCGAGATCAGAAGTGAGATAAACGTAAGCAGTGGGAAGGTGGGGCCTGGCTGCGTGGGGAGGGCCGGCCTGTAGCCTCGGACTTTGAACTGGAAACCTCCGAGCGAGCCGGTCTGTCCTGTTCAAGTGCAGGCAGAGTCCTCCAGCTCCACCCGGGCCCCCTGCGTCTCGATTCCCAGCCTCCTCAGCAGACAGCACACACTGACTTCTGTCACACCATCTCGCTCCAAGGGCTCCCGGCAGTGGCATTTGGCGGAGGATGATCTGCCTAATTGCTGGTTATGTCACTTTCTTGAAACCTATTTTCATGGCTGAGGACCTCAGCAAACGTGCCCTGTCTCACCAATGTCTGGCAAGTGTGTATTCGTACCTGACAAGTCTCCATGCTATGTTAAAAAAAAAAACTCTTAAAATAGGGATGATTGCAACCAACGAAATCTGCCCATTTTCTCATTTGCCTTGAATGTTGACTCTTCATTTCTGTCTGGGTGCCTCAGAAAAAAACATAACCTATTAGTTATTAGATCACTGAAATGCCACCTTTTATGAGAGGAACTGCCTGGGGGTATAAGCATCACTAGGAACAAAGCAAGAAACGTTCCAAGAATAAATGAAAACCCATATATTTTCTCTTTTAAAGATACAAAATGCAAATGAAGAGAATACAATTCAAACTAATTTGGGTGAAAGAGCAAGTGACTGGCTCTTGCAACGGAGGACAGAGATGGCGTTGGCTTCAGGGACGGCTGGTTCAGGGTCCACAGGCCCCGGGCTCTGTCCTTCCCACCCCTCGCTACTTCTCTGCGCACCTCCGATCTCTCCACCTGCAGACCCATCTGTCCTGCTGCCTCCTAAGAGCGGGTCCCCAGCTCTGCTAGAAGATCCTGAAAACGGAGCTTGCCCACCTAAGGTCAGGCCCCTTAGCCAATGGCTGAAACCATGGGGACAATTATCTGAGAAGATACATCATAAGACAGAGAAGGGAAGGCCCTCCTTGAGGGAAGAAAGCCCTGGGCAGACAAAGCAGCAGCTGTCTCTTATTAATCATGTCTTTTAATCCTCTATGTGATGCTTTGGTTTCTGAGACCCTGATAACCCTGCAGGGACCACCCCTCCCAGGGTCAGCGGTGCCTCGAGACAGTAAACAACCCACCTGCCAGTGAGCCTGTCATGTGCAAACCAACCAAAACACACTCGCTGGCTGCCAAACACTGCCAGGAAGGGGCACGACCCCTCTGCCCCAATCACCAGGCCCAGGGCCCAGACAGCCAAGGTGGGCCGGGTGGGCCTGGTCTCTGCCTGGCTCTGACACGGCCTCAGCTGCGACGGGCTGCCCTCCCTGCTCCCGCCACGTGCGTCCAGGGCGGCGGGATGAGGCGCCACGGGCCTCAGAGGGCAGCTCCGTGCAGCGTGGCCAGGCGGCACGCCGGGGCTGGGACGGCCCCAGAAGACAGACCCTCCCTTCTGCTGAGTTAGAACCTCCGATACCCGAGAGGGACGCTTGGCAGCCACATGCTGGCTTTGTGGTGCGGAGCGGGCTCCGGGGGCAGGCAGATGGTCAGTTATTCACTGTCCCTCGGGGGAAAGGAGTATGGTGGCTTGTTTTGAACCACCTGGAATTTTCCAGCTCCCAGAGTGGCTTCCATGAGGTTTTAATTATGGGTTGGTGTCTTAGGGGAGGTTAGCAGATTCGAGGTTGGAAGAAAGGAGATGCATGACTGAGGGGAGGGTGGGGGACAGGACCGCACTCCAGGCGGGGGAACCTGGGTTCACCCTCAGATACCCCGGCCCACCCCCGCTCACCCCAACACAGCCTGTAAACTCAGGTCCGAGAGCCTCCCTAAGCTCCATCTTCCCACCAGGGTAACCGGGTGATACCGCCCCATCTCACAGTCCAGCAAAGGTCAGACGAGTCGCGGGCTGTGAATGTGTTTTGGCAAATATGAAAGTGAAAGGGTTAGCTGCTCACTGTATCTAACTCTTTGGGAGCCCGTGGACTGTAGCCCACCAGGCTCCTCAATCCATGGAATTGTCCAGGCAAGAGTACTGGAGTGGGCTGCCATTCCCTTCTCCAGGGGATCTTCCCATTCAGGGATCAAACCCAGGTCTCCTTCATGGGCAGGCAGATTCTTTATCATCTGAGCCACCGGGGAAGCCCATGATGGTTCATTGTCATCATTCCTATGACTAGTTCTTAGTTTTACCCCAGATTATTTGCCTCACGTCCCAGGAATCAGCTTTATCGACCCTCTTTCAGAGTTAAGATGGGGAGTGTGGTAAGCGTGAGCCTGAGGGCAGGGACTGAATGTGCCTCGGGCCTCCGCGAGCCGTGGAGGGGCCAGTCGCCTCCGGGCAGATTTCACACAAGCGCACCCCCAGGCCTGTCTTGAGTCCGTGTGCCCCTTCACTATGCGTTTGCTCCATCAGAGCTCCATCGAGCCT
Source organism: Hydropotes inermis (assembly GCA_020226075.1). Classification (NCBI taxonomy): domain Eukaryota; kingdom Metazoa; phylum Chordata; class Mammalia; order Artiodactyla; family Cervidae; genus Hydropotes; species Hydropotes inermis. Next base: position 47,360,221 of record CM035296.1, on the reverse strand, counting down.
TCTTAGAGGGGCACTTGAGCCTCTTCTGAGTCACCGCCATGCTGAGTGGTGACCGAGGCCTAAGGGGGACCATGTGCCTTGCGGTCCTCTCCTGGCCCGACCTTGTCTATTGACGGCTCTGGCCCAGGTCCTTCTGGGACATGACGTTAAGAGGGCGGCAAAGCAGAGCCTCGCTCCCTGAGCTTGGGGGATCCCTGACCAGTCACTCGGGGAGTAAAGTCTGAAATGTTTGCAGCTCCAAGCAAAGCCCAGGGTCGCAGGGCACTCCCCCCACAGGGGTGGCTGGGGGCTTGCAGCCCCGCGAGCGTGGGGATCTGCAGGTGGGCGCTGGAGAAGATGCCCAGGGTCTCCGAGGGCATCCTTGCCACAGGCAGGGGTTTCATCTCTTCCCTCACACCCCAGCCCACCACGGCGCCTGGACTTTGCTTTTTGACTAAGCAGTTAATTAAATGGGTTGGCCAAGCACACATTTCACATCTCAAAACCCATCACCCGCTGCACTCTGTTAGGTGTGAATCGATCTCCCATTAGTAAAATATGCACTCTTGGGAGCCTGAAGCTAGGAGAAGATGGGAGTTTAAAACCGCATATAGGGACCTCCCTGCAGTCCAATGGTTAAGACTCTATGCTTCCAGTGCAGGGGTACAGGTTCGAATCCTGGTCAGGAAGCTAAGATCCCACATGCCCCTAGGCCAAAAAACCAAAACAGAAACCAGAAGCAACATTGTGACAAATCCAATAAAGATTTTGAAAATGGTCCAAATAAAAAATTTCTTAAAAAAAACACAAACCCTGTATATTTAGTCACATCAGTGACATGTGGAAGGAACCTTGACCCTGGATCATGTCCCAAAAATAGTGGTGGATGCTTTCAAGTCAGACAACCACTGAACTCAAGGGTCCTTAATGCTCTACCCCTGTGCTGTCCTCAGATGCTCAGCAGTGTCTGTGTCTTTGCGACCCCGTGGACTGTAGCCTGCCAAGCTCCTCTGTCCATGGGGCTTCCCAGGGAAAAGTACCGGGGCGGGTTGCCACTCCCGTCTCCAGGGGATCTTCCCCACCCAGGGATCGAACCCGCATCTCCTGTGTCTCCTGCATCGGCAGGTGGGGTCTTTACCACTAGCGTCACCTGGGAAGCCCACACGTCTCAAAGAAAGCTTACAGATACAAAGGAGTAAGTGTGAGTACAACCTTCACATCCTAAGACCTGTCTCTGCTTTTAGGGCTCTATTTGGCATGTTTAGCGGATTCTTAAAGGCAAGCAGGCACGAGATTCAATACTTTTGTATTCCTTCTAGTACGTTTGTACCTCTAGAGTCTTCCTATTTCCATCTTATAGGAAATGGCTCTCTGTCCCAAGAAACCACTGAGGTTGCAAAGCTCATGACTGGGCTCCTAGCTCAAGACCTTCAGGCAGTGGGCCCCGGCAGAGAAACCATCCACTTCTCGGGGCCCCGTTTTCCTCCTGGTGACATGGGGTGGCCACAGAACTCGAGTGAGAATGAAGGAATGTGTTGGTAAAACACTTTGCTAATGTTGGTTGTTAGGAGTGGGTGGCTGGGCTGGGGGTAGGGGGCGAGGAGGACTGCGTGGCGGGCACAGGGCCCCTCACCCCTTCCCTGGGGTGCCTCTCCTCTGCCTCGGCTGAATTCACAACAAATTGTTGGTCTGGCAGAAGGGGAGACGTGACTTTAGCTCTTCAGCATGGGCACGCTGAGGTTAGCTTTAAAGACGCCTCACATGTCAGCTGCGGAGTCTGCACGCAGGGCAGGTCACTCCATGGACTGCGCCCCCAAACACCCTGGCACCCTGGCATCCCTGGCACCCTGGCACCCTGGCATGCCTGGCCAGAGCCCAGGGGGTGCGCACAGAAAGCTTCTTCCCTGTCAGCACACACCATCTGTGACTGCGGTCAGCCCCGTAAGACTCGTCAAGGAACGGTCGCAAAACATGAGGCATGTTGATCTTATCCCTTGGCAGAGAAAATCAATTCAGTGCTTGTTGGGGAAACCTCATCTCATGTGGGGCCGGGTGGGTGAGTGTCTCCGTCCCGTGTTTTCTGGTCTTTACTTTTCTCAGTCAGCACACGCGCAGGCAGGCTTCCCAGGGCGCTTCTAGCTGACGCGTCCTTACCGGGTCTTGAGTCCAAGGCTGCAGGGAAGGAGGGGGAGCCCGGAGAACTTCTCCTTGGAGGAAGGAAGAGCCCGCCGTCCTCCAGGGGCACCTCTCCCTCCTCCATGAAGGCCACCCTGTCTGCGCCTGACTAGTCTGTAGGGCAGGGGACCCGGAGGGTGCCCACTCGCGTGAGAGATCTGAAAACGCTTGCCCATCTCCAGTAATAGCACATGCGCAGATCTTGCAGAGCTGTAAAAGGCATATGATCTTTTGGGTCAAAAAAGTTATGTGTATTATTTAGCCCGTAGCCAGTGTGGTGACTGAGTGACGCAGAATTCAGAATGGTTGTGCTTGGGCTCCCCTGGCGGCTCAGCGGTAAAGAATCTGCCCGCCTATGCAGGAGATGCAGGTTCTGTCCCTGGGTCAGTAAGACCCCCTGGAGAAGGAAATGGCAACCCACTGCAGTATTCTTGCCTGAGCAATCCTATGGACAGAGGAACCTGGCGGGCTACAGTCCACGGGGTTGCAAAGAGTCAGACATGACTTAGTGGCTAAACAACAACACGCCTTCCATCAGATACCTGAACGTTGAAGGTGGATCCTTCCCCAGCTCTTGCTGGAGAAGCGGCCCAGAGGATGGACCCGCGGTCGGACGTCTCCTTGGTTGGACCCGTGACCACAGTCCAATTGGGCAAACGACAACTTGTAAAATGCATGCAGAGGTGTTACGTTCCCATCTTAGCCAAGGGACACGGGTCATTAAGTGTCCCATACTTACAGCGCTCCCACTTCTGTCTGTTCTTGAGGTGGTTACGACATGAACGGTGTCTCCTGCCGCATTTACTAAGGCGCTGAGCTCACTGAGCTTAGGTTTCCAAGCCCAAGCTCGTGAAGGGCTGGCAGCGTTTCACAGACAGACACAGAAACGTGTGAGCCTGGGGGGCTTCTCTGGTGTCCAGTGGTTAAGAATCTGCCTTCCAATGCAGGGGGCCAGGGTTCAATCCCTGGTCAGGGAACTAGAGTCCACAGGACGTGGGGCAACTGAGTCCAAGCGCTGCCACTACAGAGCCCACGCGCTCTAGAGCCCACGCGCCATGACTAGAGAGAAGCTGTCACGCTGCAGGGAGAGCCATGCAGTCAGATAAACAAATGGTTTTAAAAAGAAGAGCGGGGAGATGCGGCAGGAGTAATCTGCGGCTTCTGGGGTGAGGGTCTCTGCCCGTCCCCGGGGGCTTTCTCCCGGTCCAAGGGAAGGCCTCAGAACAGTAAGTCCCCAAACCAAGTTCAAGTCAGAGTGATGCAGCCCAGCTGGCACTCCCAGCTTTCACACACACACACCCAAAATGCACATCTGATACACATTCTCATTTACACATTGTTCCTCATGTGGAGACTGCACAATTTTTGTGAGTTCTCACTGCCAACTTAGGTTTCCAGCCACGACTTTAATTCTTTCTAATTCATTAGGTTGTGCCTCCAGATCTCACGCATTTCCTAGTGACGACCGCCCTGACCCCCGACCTCTCCCCTCTGCCCCTGCCCTCCTCCTGGGAAGGGGCTGCTCTCAGCCACACAGGTGTCTAGGCTTCACAGGTAAGGACCTCGGGGGCTTTGGATGGGGGGGTCACTGGAGGCACACGAGACATCCCACTTTGAGTCCTCTTCATCCTTCATGGTAAGTGTCGAGCTTCCCATCGAGTCACACTCTTCTTAAGAGCCCCTGGACCCCCTCAGAGTGACACAGTCCACCCACCTCTCAGATTTTTTTCACCACATCTGTGCCCCTCCGATGAGTCTGAGGCAAACTTCCCTTTTATCTGGACTCCGTGGACTGATACAGACCTGAGACCACAAATAACTTTAACTCTTCTTCAGAGTCCCCACCTGGACCTGGGCCCCCAAAAGGACTTCAGCCACCGATTCAGTGAGGAAGCGTCCAGTTGCCATCAACACAGTCATCTGTCAGTGGCCGAAAACATGACATGTCTTGCTTATTAGCAACTTGCCAATGTTTTTCCTTCCCAAACTTAAATCTACCTGGGTTTTAAGACTTCTTCAGTACTAAGTACTGGGCTTTACAGATAAATGGAGTATGAAATGGCAACCCACGCCAGTGATCTTGCCTGGAGAATTCCATGGACAGAGGAGACTGGTGAGACATAGTCCCCGGGTTTGCAAAGAGTGGAACACATCGGGGAGATGAACACGTACAGATAAAGACAGCGCTCAGGGAGGCTGATTGCCCGAGGGATGCCCCTCGCTAGGCCAGAGCTGGGCCTTGCATCCACATCTCGTGGCCAGAGCCCCGGGCCGCTGCCCCGGGGGGCTGAGGGGCACCAGGACCCGCCTTCCACCTGTGAGACAGCCCATCTCACAGGAGCAGGATCGGCGGTGCAGAGAACAGAAGGCAGGGCTTGAAGCCTGCAGCCACACAGCCGGGCTCCGGCGGAGGCTGCCGGCAGGATGCCTGGCTTGGAGCAACTGATCAACAGACTTCCGTGTGACAAGGGCATGACTTCACGAGTGAGTGGGGGACTTTCTCCAGAAAGCAGCGAGGAGGAGGTTGTCTGGGGACAAGAGGCATTCTCAGCGGGTGGTCCCCACCCTCCCTCACTTAGACTTCTGGAAGGGGATGGAGACAGACTGGACATGAGCCCTTCCCTGGGTGACAGTCACCATGGGTGTGAAACCAGAGACTTGGCCCAGATCGCAGGCATTTCCCAGAGGGTTTTCTCTGAGCCTGGACCCTGCCTGTGGAGATGGGTTTACTGTGATGCTAAAGCCTCAAGCCTCTGATTCACACTGCCCGCTTCCAAGGTCCTGGGAAGGGCGCTGGCAGGGTGTTCACAAACTCACTCGCTCCTGTGAAATTTACCAAGCATGGTATTTTACTTTATTTTTTTCAAACATATAATGCCCTTCTTAGATATTTAGGATAATAAAAATACAGAGTCAACCTAAGAACCAAACATGCAGTGAAAATAAACTGCTTAATGTAAGTCAAGCGTATCAATAAAAAAAAGAAATGTAGAAAAGAAAGGAAAGAAAATCTGTATGTTTAACTTCTCCAAGTACATCACCGTAACTGCAGACAGTTAAGGCTGCCGCCTCTTCCCACTTAACCACCCCCACACCCCTCTTTCTGTGGGTGGCATGCCAGGGCTTCGCTAGGATTCTCTGAGGGAAGCTAAGGTGGGGATACATTTAGTCTGGACTTGGTGTCATATCTGAACAAGACTGGCAGCTCCTTCCAGGTATGGTTAAGATTCTGCCAGCTGCTGAAGTGCAAAGTAATGGCTTCCAGAAGGGAACAGAGAATATTCCATTTAGAACGAGATTTTAAAAGATTGGAACACAAAAATACAAGCCGTTACCTTGAGAAGCCTAGGTGATCATCTAGACGTTAGTAACAACCGAGTCATTCAGAGCTTTCTCAAGGCCTTGGTTTCCCAGGCTTGCCCAGTCCCGGGGAGTCACCCGGGTCACTGGCTCCAGTTTCCTGGAAGAAATGTGACTGTCTCCTTCTGTGCCCTCCTTTTCTGCTCTCCTAACCCCCCACCTGGTCTTTTTCAAGGTGGCAGGACTTTTTATAGCTTATTGTCTTTAAAATGTGCCTCTAAGTTTATGGGCTTAAAAAACTTGAACCCTGTATGTCTATTTCACAACATAGGAATGTTTGTGTTTGATCATTGTGCTAAATGTTCCTTGTGGCTCAGCTGGTAAAGAATTTGCCAGCAATGTGGGAGACCTGGGTTGGAGACCTGGGTTCGATCCCCGGGTTGGGAAGGTTCCCCGGAGAAGGGAAAGGCTACCCACACCAGCATTCTGGCCTGGAGAATTCCATGGACTGTGTAGAGTTGCAATCCATGGGGTTGCAAAGAGTTGGACACAACCAAGCGACTTTCACTTTCACTTTCATTTGTGCTAAACGCTTCGTTCTTGTTTGCAATAAAAGTACAATGGATCTGAAGAGCAGGCTCTGCTTAGCTGAGCAGATCAGTGAAGGCCGGAGACCTTTGTCTGCAGATATAAAGGCCCTCTGGTCTGCTCTGGAAAGAGGGGTGCATGGACCAGTCTGCACTGCCCAGCAGCCCATCTCACAGCTTGATGTCATCTGGCTCCGCGGCTCTGCTATTTTCATCAATAGATAGCAACATGTTTCTTGTATATTTATATTTTTCGATGTATTTCCATACTTGCCTTGGCTGTCCACAGGGGATGCTGAAGCCTGTGACCTGAACCTTCATCAATTCCCCCTGGAGGAACTGGCTCCCTCCTCCACGGTCTCCCCCCAACTCCGGGGGAGGAGAGATACTCAGCAGGTACCAGGGCTGGTCCCTGACTCCCCTTGGGGGCCCCAGCTCTCCTCCATCTCCCGCTCCTGCCCTTCTTCTTGCCTTTTATTAGCACTTCTCAGGCTGTTAAACATGAGAGACGAATCTCACCACCTTCTGTATTTTGGGCCCTTCTCCCCGACTTAGAGTTCAGTCACTCCCCGCCCTGCAGTGAAGCCCTGGGTCACAGGAATCTCCCACCCTTGCCCCCAGGCTTCCAAGGACTGTGTTGCAAAGGGGCTTCGTGAAGCTGGGCCCCAGGGACTTTACGACTCCTGGCTCCGTTTTGCCGGCGGTTTCTGAAATCAAAGGGGACAAAGGCTGCAGACTGTAGGCTGTGGGGCACGGGAGGCCTGCAGTCTGGCCCCAAAGTGCCTCTCTGGCCTTGTTCCCCACCGCTCAAGCTCTGAGTAACCATCACGTGAGCAGCTCTGAGGCTGGGGCATCGGGTTCAGAGGACACATATGAACAGGAGCAACCAGACCCCTGTCTGCACGGCTCTGACGGTGCAGTGGGACAGACGAACGGTAAACACGGAATTGCGCAAATCGTCACTTGCAGTCATGGGAAGCGCTACACAAACAGCGAAATAGTGAACACTGTACATAGTCTGCCCCAGGTCCTAGCAGAGTTTCCAACTCTTTGGAATTTTCTTTATCGAGGAGAGGGTGTCTAGTATGCTAATGAGGTGGCCCCAGAGGGTCCTCAGGGAGCTTCGGATCTGGTCACCCAGACCAACCGTGGGACTGAGGCCAGCTCTGAGCAGCCTGCGCTCCTGGCCACCGTCCTCAGCAGGACGCCAGGCTCTCCAGGAAGGGACAGAGCCCAGAGCCTGCTGTCCTATCTGCAGGGACTGTCCTGCCAGGAACCACAGGACGGCCTGCAGACTCCCGGGGTTGGGGGTCAGACGAGCCCCTCCCATCCCGGTTCTCCTCTGCAGAGAGAGCTCCCCTCCACTGTCGGAGTATTTTTCTGAATTAGAACAAAACAAAGCATGAAAACCCACAAACACACACACACAAATCCTCTGACGTCCAGGTACTGAGTGTCCACGGGAGTGTCCATGTCTGTCCCCGGGTGTTAGGGGCATGAGCGGGGTCAGAGCCACCTCTTTGGACTTGCTCCCCTCCAGTTCTCCCAGGAGACCCTGGGCATGAACACGCCCATGTGGAGTGGAGGTGGGGTGACTCAATGATCCCAGGAGGGCTAATCCATCCTTCAGAGGTGGTCTCTCCTTTCACCCACATAGTTCTGGAAAGAGACCCCCGAGTAGTTTCCCCTTTGCAGCTCCCCTGGATTCCTGGAGGGCCAAAGTCCCAGGTAACCAGCCACTCAGATCAAAGAAGCGAGTTTGGAAGCACTTAGACAAGCTTAGGTAAAAAAAACTCAATTTGAATTAAATACAATAATCCACAGATCCCCAGCAAAGGAAAATCTGTTCCTTTAAGGAGCTTTCGAGGCCAGGATGGACCTGGCACCCATGCCCACCCCTTGCCCTTGGCCTTGGGATGGATTCTTGCCAAGATTGGAGGGATGTGGCTGATACGCCTGCCATGAGCCAGTCTGTGGGCACAGGTACCCGAGTGGGGCTGAGCTCAGACCCTGGGATCTGGTGGCCTGGCAGGGACTGGCAGGTGGTGTGGGGACGGAGGTGAAAGGTAATCTGGAGACAGGGTTTCACAGTGGCCTGAAAGTGGAGGGAACAGAGGGCCAAGAACAGTCCCCACGTTCCTGGCTGGAGATCGCTGGGAATGGGCAGGTTTGGGGGAGGAGAGAGACGGCTGCTCTGGATGCATTAAGCCGGAAGAGGACACAGAATCAAAGGAGAATTTGTGGGTGCCTTGGGGGCCTGAACAGGTCCAGGGGCGGGGTGGGAAGCTCCGGACATCCCTGGGGTGGTTCAGAAAAACCCCACCACCTCATCAGCTGAAGCGTGCACATTCGTCTGGGGCCTGGGTCCCATGGATTTCCAATCTCATGCCCTCCATGCTGGGACAAGGACTTGTGCCAAATATTGGTTTCATGACTACTACGAAGACATTTCACAATAAACGATGGAGAACGCAAACTCATAAGACATCCTGGCAGACCGACAGCCAATCTGAGCTCAAATACAATCTGGCCTGGGGAGCCAGGCCCGGGGGATGAGGTGCAGCCATTCCCGCCACTCCTGGATCTGTCCGGGGAGTGCCTGTGGAGTCACTGCTGTCTCCAGCAAGGGCCCTGACATCAGAGCAAGACACAGAAGCCATGAGCGGGGGGCTGGTGGGGCCTGTGTCTCCTGCCCAATGAGGCTCAGGCCTCTTGTTTACGAGCAAACCCGGCGCACTGCACATGCCAGTTCATCGTCCTGAATAATTGATCCAGCGCGTTTGAATAATTCAGGCTCAGCTGGGACCCACAGTGGAGACATGCTATAGTCCTTTGGCTTTCCCTCCCTGTGTGACAAAGCAGGGACAGAGCAGGAACCACCCCCCCCAGGGAGCCAGCCTGCATGTGAGCCCACCCCCTCCAGCGTGAGCCCCCTCCCCCTGCCCTGGGACAGGCGGCTTCTCCTGCTGGGCGTGGCTCTGGCTCCCTGGATCCGTGTTGCTGCAAAATCTTTTAAATTCCAGAACGTGCTCTCTTTGTGAGGGGAGCAAGATTTTCTAGGCCTTTCGTAGGGAGATGGGCACCCACAGCCTTGGAAACGAGCAAGCGTGCCCTGTGCCAGCCTGTGAGGTCTCCCTGTCTGCTTCCCCGCACTGCGCTCAGACAGTTTGGGGAAGAAGCTGGTCAACAGAAGCGCGGCTGCTCGAGGCCAAGTTCCTCTGCTCACGGGCTCTGCAGGCGCTTCCCCCTCTCCTGGGCTCTTTCCTGCCCGCCCCTCCCCACTCATCCTCCCTTCACCTTTCAGCTTAACCATCTCTGGCTCAGGAAAGCCCTGCAGACCCCGGGGCTGCCCAAACGCGGGCAGCAGTGAAGATTTCAGCCCACACACGTGGGCCTCCAAAGCCCAGAAGCTTTCCTCCAGCTAGCGGCAGAAGGGAAGGAGGACTGCAAGGTCGTGACCGCAGCTTCCAGCTTTATCTAAACCCACATGTTAGTATTCTAGAAGCTACCCAGAGCTGCAAGCTGCGGGTGAAGCAGAGTGAGGCCTCCCTAGCCTGCTTGCCCTCGTCTCGTGAGCCCCAGGGCAGAGCCTGGCACCCTATCTCAGCTTTGCTAAGACTACCCCGGGGACTGTGCTCAACACTCTATCTCAGGGAAGATTCTGGCACTGTCCTGACACTGGATCCCGTCCTCACCCCGCCCACAGCTGAGCCCTGGAATCTAACCATCAGAGCCCCTTCCTTGGGGTCCAGATTTTGGTCCATGTTAACATTTCTGGTCCCCGGGGAAGGGATGCTCCTTACACTGTGATGAGGGTTCTGTACCTCAGGGTAAGGAAGCAACCAGGTGGCAGGTTCCTGCAGAGGAAGGGAAGCTGGGAGGGTTGACTCTGCCCATGAGAATGCTCGGCGGGGCGGTGCGGGGGGTCACCCAGCAGGTGCCCCTCCAGACGGAGTGACGGTGCAGCCCACAGTCCCCTTCGAGCCTGCAGTTCTGCCCGACACCCAAGACCACGCTTCTCTGGGTTTGAATACGATGAACAAAGTGGATTAAATCACAGCAAAGTGCCCGTCACCCTTTTCTCACCCTATTTCTCTCTGTGCTGTTCCTCAGGCATATATTTTGTCTGAATTATGCACGAAAGCATAAGAAATGCCCACTGGTCGGGTCAGTGATCCGTCCAGCTTGTGGCCACCAGCACAGAGCCTGGCAATACCTTGTACCTGTTGGAAGCTTCCCTCTGAAACCGGCTGGGAACACACCCTCTGCAAAGTCCACTATGAATTGCTCCTAACATGGGTGTTCGGTAACAGAATCCATCACCTGTTGGCCACAACTTGTTTTCCAGACACTGCTAAGCATTCCCACGCTTCCTTTCACTGGGTTCTGGTATCAGACTGTGAAGAACCTGTGATCACGCCTCTTTCCAGGTGGGTAAACTGAGGCACAGCGTGCTCCCGGGACTGGCTCAGAGTTACGCTTTGGGGGTGTAGCTGAGATCGGAACCCTGTCCATCTGGCTCCAAAGACGGTACAACTGCTGCCTAGGGAATTACCACAGCAACTTCCACCCTTATCACCAGTGCATGACTGTTAAGAGGAGAATTCCAGCCAGAACCACTTCACTCCTAAACAGTAACAACCATCACGAGCAGTGATTAACGTTAGTCATAGCACTTGAACCTGTTCCAGGTGGAGAATCAGGACAGGGAGTGACAGTGAGAAACCACGATGGGCTTGGTGGCATCGTGTGCGAGAAGGAAAGAGCCGGGGTACCGAGAGGCCAGGCAGGTCCCCAGCATCAGGCTGGGTGTGAAGCTTCCAGACCCACAGACCCCTGGTCCTGCTCAGAGCTCATTTTCAAAACTGATTACCGGGACGATAATCAAGTAAATGGTGAAGCATATTGAGGCTCCTTAGATTTTTGGAAAAGATTTGTGAAGAGAGAATTCTCTGGGATATTCCATTCAACTTATCACCAGTTTCTCCTCAGTTCATCATCCAAACTGGTTTTCACGTCCCGGTGCAGAGTCAGCCACGCAGAATGGATTACATGGCCTCTGAACCGAGGGCTTGGGGCCCAGGGAGACACAGGTCTGTAAACAGCACATAGAGGTAATGAGCCCACCGGAGACCGGAAGCCCCTTGTGGTGAAGGTGGAGAACTGACCGGGCATGCTGCTGGGCCCGTGCGTGGATGGGGCTCCGGCTCAGGTGGGCTGTGGGAGCGGAGCCCTGCCGGACGAGGGCAGGGGGTCCGGGCTCCACACGGAGCAGAGGGGTCAGGCAAGGCCTGCAGGTCTGGGGCCTGGGGGCCCCAGCACACCCCAGCCCAGGCTTCCCTGGGGGCAACGTGGCGGGGGCTGCCCCCAGCCAGCAGCCGCGAGGGCACCCAGGCCCCGCCCCCCCTGCCTCGGGGAGGGGCCCCCAAATCTAGGGTTTCCCTGGACGACTTGCGACTTCCAAATCCAAAGTTGCCTCTGGCTTCTAGTGACCCAGGAAGCTGAATGACCCGGCCCCCGGGCCCCAGTTAGCTGCAGGGGCGGGTCCCACCTGTCCTCCTTCCTCAGATGCGCCCGACAGAGCGTGTCAATTGCACTTCCTCATTCCTTTCTCTTATTTTCCTTCTTCGGAAGCGCCAGTGCAACCATCCCCCACCACCACCTGTGCCCGAAGTTCCAGTGGAGCCAGATTCCCGAGAGAGTGGACACTGCCTGGCTGGGGTGGGGGTGGGAGTGGGCTAACCTGCCCGACTAGGGGGAGAGGAGGCCCCAGACCGTCTTTGAGGGGCTGGGATGACAAGCGTGAGCCCCCCATGCCAGGGCTCTGAGCTCATCTAGCCGGATCCCAGGGTCCCGAGGGACTTCTGGAGCTGGAGAACTGCTCAGCTCCTGTCTGGAGGCCGAGCCCAAGCCTGCCGGGTCCAGCCCTGAAGAAAGCAGCTCTACTCAACTCTGCACTGGGCCAGCCTGGACAGCAGAGACCGCCCACCCGGGTGTCCGCCTCTGCCCCCCTCTCCCCACGCAGCCAGGAGGGGACACAGACTGGCCTGTGAGCTGCCCGCCCTGCCGAGCTCCCCGGAGACTGAGCCGTCAGGCCCCGTTTCCGCACCTTCAGGCCCAGGGCTGAGTCTCTCTCCCGGCCCGCAGCCCTTTCCTCCGGTGACCCGTCCTTCCTCTCTCCTGCTCCGCCTCCCCGCCTCCCTACTCTCTGTTCAGAGTTTTCCACCCGCTGGATGCCTTCCCCTGCTCCCGCGGTGGCCTGCTGGAGGCTGGTCATTTCAGTCCCCTCCCAGCATCACTGCCTCAGGGCTGAGAGGTCAGGGCAGCTCTGCCTAAGTGCTCAGAGCGCTGACTTCACGGACTGTATTGAAGTCTTTTCTCTGCAAAACAGTAGGCTGACTCAGTCAAATCAACTCCACTCATCAAATTATATATGAAAATGAATAACCCAGTGGGAGGTGGATGAGGCTCGATCAGACTGCTCTCAGTGAGTCAACGTTTAGAGTCACGGGAGGACTTTGCACTCCAGCTGTTCCAGCTTCTCAAAGCCCTACTTTTGACATTGTCTGTTTCCATGAAACACTCGAGAAGCTGAAATGGGCAAAAATCAAACCCTTCCCGTGGGTGGGGTGGAATGCCAGAGGGGTACCTGGTCATTAAGCTCCCTTTCAGGAAAGGACAGCAAACAGTTCCAAAAATAAAAACGTATTTTCAAAACCATGAAGAGGAGGTGCGGCCTGCGGTCAGCGGCCACCGTGTCCCCGGGCCCCACACACTGGCCAGACCCACTTCTCATAAGAAACGGACTTCAGTGGAAGACGCCCGTGTTCTCAACCGGAAACTGGGTGACCAGTGGCTCCAAACCCACCCAACAGCCCAGAGACTGTAACAAGGCCAAGAGGCACACGAAAACATGCGCGGCGTCGACGACTGTCAGAGAAACGCAAATCAAAACTGCAATGAGGCATCGCCTCACACTCATCAGAATGGACTTCGTGAAAAAGTCTACAAATCATAGATGCTGGAGACGGTGTGCAGACCGAGGAGCCCACCTGCGCCGCCAGTGGGGACGCAAACTGGTGCAGGCTCTGGTGTCCAGCAAAGTGATTTGGTAATAGAAAATGATCTAGTCTTTTTCAGGTTCTTTTCCAACACAGGTTATTACGGCATACTGAATATAGTCCCCTGTGCTATATAGTAGGACCTTGGTATTTATCTCTTTACACAGTAGCTTGCTGCTGCTGCTAAATCGTTTCAGTCGTGTCCGACTCTGTGCGACCCCATGGACCGCAGCCCACCAGGCTCCTCCGTCCCTGGGGTTTTCCAGGCAAGAACACTGGAGTGGGTTGCCATTTCCTTCTCCAGTGCATGAAAGTGAAAAGTGAGAGTGAAGTCACTCAGTCGTGTCCGAGTCTGTGCGACCCCATGGACCGCAGCCCACCAGGCTCCTCAGTCCCTGGGGTTTTCCAGGCAGGAGGACTGGGTGGGGTGCCATCGCCTTCTCCGACACGGTAGCTTGTTATCTGCTAACCCCAAGCTCCTAATTCGCTGGCTGACTCTTTCTGCTCTCAGGTGCTCTCCGTCAGCTCTGCAGTCTTGGTTCCGGGGTATTTGATCTAACGTCTTCCCTCCCTCTCCTCCAATTTCCACCCTCACCGAACAGCTCCCGCTCACCGGTGCACTTCCCCACTCAGGGACGTGCGGCCCAGCGAGCAGACTGCCCACGTCCACCTAAGCATCGATTCCCTAAGCTGACAGTCCAGAGGCCCCAAATTCCTGAGTCTTTTACTTGGTCGTATCTAGTTACTTTTGCTTTTTGAAGCACTTCTAAATGGGGTACTTCACATAGAAAGTCAGATTTCCAGCTTCTGGGAAGGGCCGGGTGGACTGGCCGCTTTGTGCCCACAACGCCCACATGACCAGCAGCTGCCCACACAGTTCCAGTCCCCACCAAGTCCCCACCGCCCACAGCGGCGTCCTCAGGGGGGTCCGCACGGTCCCCGTCTGCTGCCACGCTTGGAAATACTGATGTGTGCGTCCGGTTCTTTCAAATCTGGGCACACCACAAACGCGTCTAGAAGATCATGGTTTTCCAGGGAAAAAAAGAAAAAGAAAGGAAGTCAGAGAATGCTCTGATGTATTTTATAGGAAAACATGCAAAAATATGACCCCTACCTTAGAGATCTTGGTGCATGCCGACTGGAAAACATTGAAGCGTTTTGTGTGAAAGCTGAGGTGGGCCTGGGGAGCTGAGCTGGGCCCTGAGGGGTGACGTGGGCCCCGTGAGCTGAGGAGCTCCGGGAGCTGCTGCTACTGAGACCCCACAGCTAGGGAGAAGCCCCCCGTGGAACATGGATAATGAGGAAGAGACCCAGGAACCAGCGATTGGAACTTGGACGCTGATTGGCTGAGCGTGATTGATTCTAACCCCGCAAGGAGGAGGCCCTATCCATTCAGAACTGAATTTAAGCCCCAGGAGAAGGAGGCAGCTGTCGACCCCACTGGCCACCCGACTGTTAGGAAGCGGGCTGCCCCAACCGAGCGCGGCTGGAGGCCGGGGAGGTGCAGGAGGCACGGGAAGGCCGCGCTGCCTGCCGGGTCACAGGAGGAGCTGCCCAGGGCCGCCAGCGGGGAGCTTGCAGGAAGGGGAGCCCCAGAGTCAAAAGCATACACCGCCTGCTTCCTTTCCAGTTTAGACCCGCTGGAGACGGGCTCGGCTCCCCACTCCAGGATTCCCGGGCTCCCCTGGTGGCTCAGCTGGTAGAGAATCCGCCTGCAGTGTGGGAGAGCCAGGTTCGATCCCTGGGTTGGGAAGACCCCCTGGAGACGGGAAAGGCCGGCCACTCCAGTATTCTGGCCTGGAGAATCCCACGGACTGGATAGTCCACGGGGTCGAACGAGTCAGACACGACCGAGCGACTTTCACTTCTTTTCTGCACGGATCACGCCCCAGGGCAAGAACACACTTCCTAGAGGACAGCGAGTGCTGGGGCAGCAGGCCGGGACGTGTGCGGGGATGTGTGCGGGGTCCCCTGGCCCCAGGGCAGTGACAAGAGCCACGTGATAAACAGAGCAGAGGAGAGCAGTGTGTTTTATTTCATGAAAATAGATTAAAAAACAGACTGTGTGAAAGAATCAGGATTCTCAATAATTTACTATTGTTTACACGAGCAAATTCTGGTCGTTAGTAGACTCTGTGAGGAGATGAACACACAGAACCCAGACTCTCCCCGAGGGCAGCGGGGGACGCGCCGGAACACTCGGTGACCTCCCGGCTCCCGTCTTCCAGGCTGACACGGCGGCTGCATCTTCGAGAGCTTGGTGATGGGCAGGGCCCAGCGCCCTCACCTCTCGCAGGAGGCCAGGTGGGCTCCTTCCTGTCTGTGTCCCCCACGTGGGCACCGGTCAGCGGGTCCCTCGTGCCTGCAGCCGACACCCCACTCACGACCAACGCTCCGTCAACACCCCTGGGCTGACACGAAGCCCCCGGCTTCTGGGAAGAACGTAGGACGCAGGACTGGAAGCCACACGTCCCGGTCGGTCCCAGGAAACCTGGGTGAGAGAACACCCCCCATGTCGTCCAGAACCCGGGGACCCAGCAAGGTCTCATTTGAAACATCCTGTGCGCTGGTCTAGGGAGGGCACGTGGGGGAGGGTGGCCGGGTGCCCCCCTGGGGGAGGGCCGGGTGTCCAGTCCTGGCCCCGGGCCGTCTTGCAGGCACTTGTGGTCGGTCCAGGCTCGAAGGGGCACGTCCTGGGATGCAGACGCGGGCGGGAAGAGCCCCAGAAGCATCAGGGGCGCTGGACCCCCGACCCGACTCCCGGCTGTTGGAGACATGGGTCTCCTTGGGGGCGGGCAGGCCCGGGGGGGCCTCAGTCCAGAATGTCCGTCTCGAAGGGCACCAGGTGGTAATAGGACAGGTTGGTGACGTAGGCCGCCGGGTCGTCCCCGTCCTCCAGCTCGGCGGGGAACTCGCCCCCGCCCTCAAACCTGCGTGGGGAGGCAGGCAGGCGGTGAGGCTGGGCGGGCGCCCGACCCTCCCCGCTCCCCCGCCCGAGCCAGCCCCTGGGAAGGGAAGGGCTGCCCGGAGGAGTGCAGGCTCCTGGCCCATGAGCACAGACAGGGCAGAACCCGCAAACCCAGCCGGGGACCCGCCAGCGACAGTCAGCGCACTTACAGGTGCTCTGTGGGGTCCGCGGCCCCGTGCTGGTCTTTGCCGTTTGGAATACTGTGGTCAATAACGATCGTTTCCGTATTTGCTAAACAGAACCCGTTGGACCTCATGATTTCTGAAAACGAGACAATGAGGGAGGTAACTCACAAGGGTTTGAAGTTCTGACATTTGGGGCTCACGCATCTCCTCTCCTACCCCTTCTCCAGACACTTCCTGGACTGCCTGCCCAGCCCTTCCCTCAGCAGACTGCGGACCCCAAGAATAGGCACCGGGGGGTGGGGTTGGGGGGCATTAGCAGGGCGGCAGCTGCCTGAACGCTGGCTCGTCCCGGCCGCCATCCCTGGTCAGCAAGCCCCACGCTCAGGCCTTCCACCTACCTCACCTTAGAAATGTGCTTAAAACACACTCCAGATTCCTGCTGCTTTCCCAAGTGACCACCGTCTTCCACGCAGCGCCTGATGCATGCGGACAGCTCAGAGCAGCGTCCTCTGCCCCGGTCAGGCCACAGGACGTCCCGTACTGCCGTCTCAGCGGGCGTCTGATGCCCTGGTTGTCTGGGGCACTGTTTCCTTTTATTTCTTATACCATAACCGTCATTGAGATTATTTTATCCCCATGGACAGATTTGTTCTTTTTAAATAAGCGAGACTGTAACTTCGTACCTACTTTTAACCTTTATAGGTATTTTAGGTTCTTGGTTCTCAATTTTCTCAGTTTCTCTCCATAGGAAGACACTTAGGGAAACTACGCAAAAAAGAAGACAGAAAACTAGGCTTCCTCTCCCCCTCCCAGGATGAAATGACATTCATCAGTCAGGTTTTCCGAGTAATGGCTGAAATTTCCTCTGACTTTCTGGAGAAGGGATAGCGCACGTCTCCCCAGCCCTGCCAGGAGGGCCATTGGATCTGCCCCCTGTGAGCAGCACCAGCGAGCGGCTCGTCCCCGACCTGCCCTCCCGCTTGAGCCCAGCCAGAGCCCACCGCCTGAGACAGCTCATGAGTCAGAAGAAGGAGCCAAAAACCACCAAGAAATCAGGGTCAACAACACCACCAGCTGCAGAGAAGAGGCGGACGAGAGCCTGAGCGGGCAGAGAGACCCACGGAGCATGACCCCTGACAGCAGGAGAAAGACCCCCAACCTCACAGTGTGAAACGCGGGACAGCACAGAGCCACTTTTTTTAAAAAATTAAAAAGCCATTTTTTTTGAGCCATATCATGCAGCAAGTGGAATCTTAGTTCCCTGACCAGAGACCGACCCCAGGCCCCTGCCTTGGGAGTGTGGATCTCAACCACTGGACCAGCAGGGGAGCGCCCAGGACCACCTTCTTCACTGCTTTTATTACCTGACTCAAATCTGCCCCAGGAAGCACATAAAACCTCAGCGACCCCAGCACAGCCAGCTGACAACCCCAAACCCTGTCTCCCACCCTCTCCAGGGGAATTGGGGGATGGAAGAACCTTACAAGTGAAAACAAACATCAGTGCTGCAAGTAGAGTCCCCTCATAGAGGAATCTCCTAGTCTTTATTAAATGTGGGACCTGCAGTTCTAGAACCCGGAATCTAGAAAATGGAACCAGACCCCGAAACACACTTGTCACAAAGCATTCCTTAACTGTTGGTGAAGAGAAGCCAGCTGGGCCTCCAGGAAACTCCAGTTCTACCAGTTAAGCCTGTGAAGGAGGTTACTCTTTGCTGTTTTTTAGCCTGTAAAATCAGAGAAGGCAATGGCAACCCACTCCAGTACTCTTGCCTGGAAAATCCCATGGACGGAGGAGTCTGGTAGGCTGCAGTCCATGGGGTTGCTAAGAGTCGGACACGACTGAGCGACTTCACTTTCACTTTTCACTTGCATGCATTGGAGAAGGCAATGGCCACCCACTCCAGTGTTCTTGCCTGGAGAATCCCAGGGACGGGGGAGCCTGGTGGGCTGCCATCTATGGGGTCGCACAGAGTCAGACACGACTGAAGCGACTTAGCAGCAGCAGCAGCAGCCTGTAAAATGGGAATAACAGTGTCTATCCTAAGGGGCACTGGGGGGCTTGGCGGGGGTGGCGTTAAATGAGATAGTTTTTATAAAGAATCGAACAAACGCTGGTGAAAATTAAGGCTGAGACTGTACAAATGCCTGGCTAATAAAAAATTAAATTATATTTCCAGGCTTCCCAAACCTTAATACTCTGGGTTTTGTGGCTGATATCAATTCATCTAAGTAACCAGATAAAGGCCGAGGTGTATGCTTCGTTTTAAGCTGCACAGTTTTCTTAGAGATGGTAACAAGCTTTTAGATTAACATGGGGTGAAGAATGTTTCCGGTTCCACTGACCCAAAGCCTCGCCAAAGGAGCCAGAGCGCTTGTCAGAACCAAGGGCCCGGGAGGCGGCCGGTCCCTCTGCCATGAGCACCTGATGCCACCTAGTGGAGCCCTGGACCCTAGCCAGTCAACCCGGAGGCCTGAGTGTGCACCAAGGCAGGGCTGCCCCCCAGGCGGCATCGCCTCCAGAGAGGCCACGTCAGAGGTGCCAGAAGCTGCCGAGGAGTCTGGGAGGCAGGGTGGTGAGAGTGGGCACCGGCACTCTCAGGAGCGAGGGGAGTTGAGCAGGACCACAGTGCACGTGCATGGGCAGGGCTTGCAGGGAGAGAGGACACAGGCCCTGCGGGGAGAAGGCTGGGTGCCTGGACCGAGGGGGGCTCCGCAGCGATGGGAGACCCAGAGCGGCCACATCCTGACCTGCCCAGGACCACAGGAAATCAACAAGTCAATGAGCCAGGAAGTCAGATCCGGGGTGGCCCACGTGGCTACTGACACAGTCCCCGAGGGGAGGCCTGGCCGCTGGAGACTCCATGCCTGGGGACCCCCGAGTCTGTGCACAGCCCGAATACGGGCCAAGACTGGGGAGCAGGGCCGCTCTCGGCAGCCAGGACCTCCGGGGCTGGCGGCGCTGCCGTCAGGAACCGTGTCCTGGAAAGGACCTTTGAACTGACCCTCTTCTCATCTGGATACGTTCATTTCGCCACTCAGTGAACGAGGAAGGTCCATCTCACCTCTGGCGGGAGCACCCTCCCCATCCCCCAAGGGGGTGGTCCTGCAGGACCTCGCCCGGGCACGGACAAGTCCCTGGGCTCCTGGGACAGACCTCTCCCTACAAAACGCCCCTCAGAGCCTCGCCTGCAGCACCGAGGAGAGTCTAGCGCTGTACTGACGCATGCGGCGCGGGTCAGAGGAGGCTGGCAGCAGGCTGAGCCCTGGCTTCCCCTCGCTCTCCTGAGACCTGCAGGACCATCTCCTACCGCTGCTGACCGTTGCCAGAAGGCGCGGCCCAAGGCCCAGACTGAGGAGCCCCAAGCCGAGCGTCCCTTTCTGTCCCACCTGCCCTAAAGCCCAGAACAAAGGCAATGCCGCACGAGCTGAACTCGCATTGTTGCAGGCTGGATAATGGATTCCAGCCATTCGCTTCAAAATGCCTCATTAATGCTTTCCTCATAGACTGCTTTTTTTAAGTAAGTTCCAATTTATACACCTCTGGAAGCAGGCCGCGTGCAAGCCACAGGCCAGCAGAGAGAAGCACACCGTTTCACAAGATCTGGAAGCAGATCCCCCCCTCTGCTTCCGTCCTTGTTGGGTCTGCTTTCTGGGCCCCAAGGTGGGCAGGCATGCCCAGCACATGGGCAGTGGGCTGGGAAGGTTCCCAGACCCCTCAGCCGCCCACGGCAGCGCTGTCCCCACACCCACCCCGCGCCTCCCCTGCGGTCTCACCTGAGATCTTCACCGGACTCTGAAAGCTGGGTTGAATTTTATGCACGTTGTCATTCTTTAACACCTGATCCAGGGGCGATCTTTCGAAGAAGGTGAGCACGACTTCCGACCTGGAGTACTGGGAGGAAACACGTTCCTTCTTACACACGTTCCTCCCTACACACGTTCCTCCCGTGGGACGGAGGCGATGGGCCAGGGGCTGGGGCGGTTCGGGGCCCTGGGGCAGGCGCGACGGGGACCGTGTGCCAGGCCTGTGCCGGCATTTCACACACGTCGCCTCCCTTTCCAGTAGACTGTGAGCCCCTTGCTTCCGCTTCTTCCCAAGGGAGAAAACACCGGCGCTCCCAGAGCCCAGGGAGGCGCTCTCTCCTTGGCCCTGGCCCCGCCCCGCCCCCCAGGCCTCCAGGAGGGCGCCAGCCAACCCACCTGCCCACCAGCACCCCCGCTGCGCCCCCACCTTGCGAGGCATGCTGATGATGGCCTTGAGAAGCTTCTCCACCTCGTTAAGCCTGGTCTCGATATCATGGGCATCCTTTATGGCGACCAGTCCTGGGGTCGAAGCAGAAATGCCTCCATCAGAGAAGCAGACCAGGATGTGGGCTCCCAAATGAAACACAGACCAGTAGGCAGCCCCCAGCGGGGACGCCACCCTGCAGCTGCCCTCCACAGAAGACCTCTGGGAAGGGCGCTCAGCCCCACGTGGGCTCAGTCCTGCCCCGAGAGCCTGGTCCTCAGCCTCAGTTCGGGTTTCAACGACCCGAAGAGTGATGAACGTGTGTGCTGAAGAGGGGCCGTCTGAGAGCCACAGGGAGACCACTGAAGGCCTCTCCGCGTGGAACTGTCAGGCCAGCTCCGTCCACACTCTGGACAGTGGGCAGGGCTGGAGCTCAGCACCTCCAGGGTGGGGGCTGCAGCCAGGGAGGCTGCCTCCCCGCCGCCCCCAGTGACAGCCAAGGAGACCACAGGCCCCAGGAGCCCAAACGAGAGAAGCCACTTAGCCGTGGGGTTTAGGGGGAAATAAGATCTTGACTAAGAGAAAACCAGCATGGGCATGACTCGTGGCATCTCCCAGGAATCTGAGCTTCTACCCCTCATTCCAGTTACCAGCAGTCTTGACTGGCTATTAGAAAGCACAGTACTTTGTCTTTAAAATGGGAGAGCTAACAGGCAGGAGAAGAAGGGGGCAACAGAGCATGAGATGGTTGGATGGCATCACTGACTCGATGGACATGAGTCTGAGCAAGCTCCAGGAGTTGGTGATGGACAGGGAGGCCTGGCGTGCTGTAGTCCACAGTGTCGCAAAGAGTCGGACATGACCGAGCGACTGGACTGAACTGCACAGAGAGTCGGGTGTGTTTCCGTCTCCCCGTGAGCTGTGCAGAGGAGCACTGACCTTCCCAGGATCGGTCCTTCACATCAGCTTCCCAGGGAAAGAACAACTCGGATTCCCAGGACATCTCACGGGACCCGGGATCCTAACCACAGAGGCTGGCGTCCTGGAACTACTTCCAGTCACTGAATCTCAGTTTTCAGAAGTTCCGGTTTTGTTTGATAGGAGAAAAGCTGTTCATTTTGTGGGCAACTCACTAAGCCCACATTGAGATAAAATTAACTTCCTAAACTGCCTAACTGAAATTCAGAGGCCCCAGAACACACGGTCCATGGAAGCCAGGGGCGCCCCAGACACAGGGCAGTTCTGAAAGTCCAGGCTGAGCAGGGGCCCTCGCATCAGCTGGCATCTAGAATATCCAGCCAAGGTCAGGAGCTGGTCCCTGAACTCCCTGGAGATAGGCCAGGCCCCTCACCTGCTCACCCGGGGTCTGCTGCTCAGCGGGCTGCCTGGTCCTGACCAGCGCTCGGCCACGTGGGCCCAGACAGCCGGCCGCAGACCCCAGACTCCGGTCCACACACCCCGTGTCGCCCCCGCGTGGTGCCCCAGCCGTCGGCACAGAGACGGGCCTGAGCCCCCCCTGTCTCCCAGGCTGCCCGCCCCACCGCCGCCTGGCAGGCTGGGGGTAGCAGGAAGGGAGGAAGCCACACCCAGGGCAGAGTCCCAGGGTCTCAGGACACCTCCTCCCAGGCCTGCCTGCTTGCTTAGAAGTTCTCACACACACACACCTCCGAGATCTCTCTCCCACTGTGGAGGGAAAGAGGGATACTGCAAAAATTCTCTGAAAAGTTGTTCTGAGAGAGGACAGTCATATAAATCATCCCCACAAAGTGCTTCTTTGTTCTAAGACAAGAAAACCATCACATTTCAGTTTTTATTACACCTAGAATACAGCTGTTAAATCACAGGTTCATGACACAGTAGTTGTGTTTTTACATTCTGTAAGGAAAATACAGGAAGATTAGCCTTGCGTATGGCCAATGCACACAGCACATTTATACCCACTTTCTAGGACATAAAGCCTACCGTTGGGTTTATAACCACCAAGGGTGCCCCCGGGTCAATAAACACATTCTGTTCTCCGCTGACCTTCCTTTAGGGTTCCAGAATCAGAACGCAGCACACAGGAGGCCCAGTTCAATGTGCACTCAGACACAGTGAATAATGCGGTGGCGTGGACAGACAAACTAAAGACTATTCATTGTTCATCTGAAATTCAAACTTACTGGGCGCCCTGTAGCTCCACCTTCCTGGTGGCATTTCCAGAAGGAGGCAGAGAAAGGCGACAAGTTGCCTCCTCAGGCTTCGGGAACACACCGGCGTTCCGGCTCGGGACACAGAGCCTGGGGACCCTCCCCGGCACACCTCGGCAGCTCGTTCCCTGTGACCCCGCTCCCTCATTCTGAGTAGGACCCTGCAGTTCTCGCCCCGCCCCATGTCCTCAGCCTGAATTCTGTCTGTGGAAAAACTTTAGCCAACGAATAAGTTTAATCAGAGACGTGAGAACAAGCAGGAAAAAAAAAAGGAAAACAGTCAAAGGAAACTAAACTAAATAGTAATGACACAGTCACTAAGCATAGTCAAGGAGCTTCAGTTTCTTCCCAGGAGTGCAGATGACATTCAGAGCCATATGCTGTCTTGCAGACATGAGACCCCACCAGGCGGGCGGAGCCCGTGATGACACGCGCGCGCACGTGAGCTCAGCCTCTCCTTCGTGTCTGAGTCTCTGCAGCCCCATGGAGTGCAGCCCGCCAGGCTCCTCCGTCCGAGATTCTCCAGGCAGGAATCCTGGAGTGGGTTGCCGTGCCCTCCTACAGGGGACCCTCCTGACCCAGGGGCTGACCCGCGTCTCTTATACCTCCTGCATTGGCAGACGGGTTCTTTACCACTAGCGCCACCTGGGAAGCCCCAGAGGGGAAGCCAAATGGTGCTCCTAGGAAACGAAAACACACTTCAAGACCAGAGGGGCTGAAGACGTTCCAATGGGGAAAGAAGCTGCCGGAATCCCTCCGGCAAGAACAGAGGGACAGGCGATTGTGTGACGCTCTGGCTTTCAGCTGGGGCACTTTGATTTCCCCAAAACAGGTGCCCAGAGACCATCAAGGCGACTGGGACTAGCGTTCCTGAGGCAAGTCCTCCTTCCTCCGAGGGAACCCGTCCACGTGAATGACCAGGACTCTGGCCTCTTCCCAGGGCAGGGGGGCTGTGGCCAAAGGTGGAGATTCACAAGCAATAGATTCCGCTGGGTGCCTCTGAGAGGCTGCCCCCCTGGCCTCCGCAGAGCCCCATGTCCCAACCTCACATCAGGGCAGGGCAGGGTCACCACCAGCCACGTGGCCTCCAAGGGCCGGGCCCTCTCCAAACTCCGGGGCCCACATTTCCCTCCTCTCCTGGGCCTGGACATCACTGCCCTTTGGTAATTTGTAGAGCGGGGGGTGGGGAGGTGAGGTGGTAGGAGGTGGGGGTGGTGGGGTGGGTGGGGACATAATGGGCAGTTGGAGCCCGCATTGCCCAGGACAGACGGCACATTGAGACCCCAGACCAAGCACCCAGAGCCCAGGGCTTCCTGGTCTACCCGCTCTGTTCCTCCTCTGTGACCGACAGCTTTGGCTATTATGGGCTGGTACTGCTCTTCCAAATGTCACTTGTTTACAGGAAGGATTTTAAATTTTATATTCAAAAATGTGCTGATGTACAATAATTTGGGACTATCTAGGAAGGTTAGCTTTTGTATTCCAAAAATTGTTGACGGAGCAAAAATTGTGGGGCTCTTGTTTGACTCAGTTTTACAGTCTGAGATCGCGGTTCCAAAAACTGCAAGAGGGTAAGATGGTGTTGAATTTGCAGGGTTGGACAGAGAAACGCCAGGGCTTCCCGAGTACGGGCTGCTGTCATTCCAGGGCCAGCCAGCAGAGGGCTCCAGCAGCCCGTGAGGACCCGCCGCATCCACGTTGTCCTCGCAGGAAACCGACCCGGAAGACTTCACCGTCCCAGAAAATTGTCTCATTTCTGATAAAGCACAGTCAGCGATACAACCTCAGTTTTAAAAGTTCGCACTACACAGCTTCTGATGTGAGAAATTTATTCAGACGTCGCCCAAAACAGTTAACAGTTTGAAACCCGAAGACTGATAACACGACCGTATGTAAATTTCAGTATGTCGATCTCACCTCCTTTTTGGGGGTTAACATTCAGGCTAGAGCAGCCAGGGGGCCCCTTCTGTCCAAACCTGTGCAGCCTTGAGACGCGAGACCACGACATGAGCTTCTGTGAGTTCCAGGGCAGGCCTTTATACGAACACCGACTCATTGTCAGAACCCAAACTGAACACGCGGGTGGGAGCACAAAGATGAGGCTCTGAGCAGACACAGACCAGCGTCCTCGCTGCGGACACCTGGCCCCACGTCCCACTTCCCTGGCGGAGGCCCCGGTGAGCGAGCCAGCCTCCAGGGCCGGGCTCGGGGCTGAATCCAGCTGAGCGCCTGGGGCCCCTTCAAGTCTGGGTGTGAACACAGATCCTTCTCTCAGTCGGGAAGGCAAGTCTGTCGCCCAGAGAGCGCAAGTCCCTCGACTGGAGACCCACGACAGAGCCCCGGGGGAAATCTTCTGTGACGTGAACTCCCCGGCTGAATCAAGTAAGACGCTGCGTTTCAGAAGTCCAGCCCTCACTGCCCAGAGAAGCAGACGGGCTGGACAAGGTGAGGAATGCAGGGTCACCTTGCCTGCACAAGAGATGCACATGCTTTAAAAGCTGCTGTTCCTGTAGCCGCTGTGTCGTGTCTGACTCTGCGACCCCGTGGGCTGTAGCCCGCCAGGCTCCTCTGTCCTTGGGCTTTTCCAGCCAAGAACAGCGAAGTAGGTTGCCATTTCCTTCTCCAGGAGGCTTTCTCCAACCAGGGAGCGGGTCTGCGTCTCCGGCACTGGCAGGCAGTCTTTACCACTGAGCCACCAGGGAGTGTAACACGAATTTTGGAAACAAAGCGTTTTAAATTTCCCAGGAAAACCCTCCATGATAACCTCCTAGACATGTGCTGTCTGTATAGACGGTCAGGGTAAAAGCGGTGGGGACTCACTCGCTGAGCTCGAGAGCGAACCCAGGTGATTCTTCTTCGTTACACTCAGCGCCCAGACCGCAGCCCGCTCTCCCCAGGTGGCCTGCGGCCTCCCGCCCGAGGGGTGGGACTCGGGTCTCTGCCCTGAGCTCCCCCTGCTGCACACGAGGCTCGGTCCTCCCCGTCAGCCTCCCTGGCCCAGTGACATTCATGGTGACACTGGAGGCCAGGAGTTTCTCCCCTGATTCTCCCTAGGACGAGGATGGGCAGGGAAGGCAGGCAGCGGAGACAGAAGGGCAGACACCAGGTAATGTGTCCAGACACCTGGGGCCTGGCTGAAGGAAGACTTCTTGTTGGCTTCTTCCCAGGCCTGTGAGGTGCTCCCCTCCCACCAAGCCCTCCTTCCCCAGGCCGCCTCCTTCTCCAGCCTCGAGCAGAATTCCTTACTGGACTTCAGACTCAGCATGCCTAAGGAGCCACTCGCTGAGAGCCTTAGTTCACCTTAAAACTCGGAAGGAATTTAAGGAATAAACAGCACCCGCCCCAGGCCAGGCCCTCCAACAGGAAGCCCCGGGCTGTGTCAGGTCAGGTAATGGCACCCGGCAACAAGACCCTGCGCCCGACGTGACCGCGGGGAGGCGTCCGAGGGGGGCGCGGCAGGGGACTTCGCGGGACCCTCTTTTTCAGCACTGACGACCAGAAGGGCTGGGGGAAGTCTCTGGTCATCCAGGGAAGTAAATGTGAACAAAAGCGCCAATAAGGACAATTTTAACGGGATGATGATACCAAGCCCGGGTAATACCGAGTCCTTGCTCACAGTCCCCGACTCACTGCTGACGGCCGCTGGGCTGCACCGGGGCTCCAGGCGGAGCCCCACGGAGTGGGCACACCCAGCCCGCGTCTCAGGGGTCTGCCGTCACCTCTCACCGCACACCCACCTTCCCTGGCTTTGAAGGCCCCCAGCTACAGGCACCTTCTGCCTCTTGGGAAATCGTGGATAAAAACACACGGCGGAGTCGCGGCAGGCCCACGCTTGTTTTACAAGAGAAGAGGACCGCGTCCCGGGAGCCAGCCCCAGGGCAGCTGGATGCTACCAGCAGGGCCCGGGGCTGAGAGGCAGAACCAGGCCTTCACGTGGACACCTGGTGGGAGGAGACTGCGGCCGGGAAGCTCCAGGGCCAGCGATGGCCGTGAGTTTCCAACCGCTCCTTCCCCAACCGGGAGCTGGCCCGGGGCACCAGGGTCCGCAGTGCAGCCAAGGCCACGGGGCCACGTGCCACCAATGGGGCACGCGGTGTCCGGGGCACGGACGGGGGCACGGAGCGACAGCCAGGCGCGGGTCCGGGAAGGAACACAGCGCTCGGAAGGGAGGGGGCAGCGGCTCCCAGGAGGTGGATGTGGCCGCCTCGGGACCCGGGGGGCGGCAGAGCCTGGCAGCCCGAGCCAGGAGCCCTGCGTATGGAAGAGGTTCAAAAATAGATCTGTGAAGCAGAGAGATCTCCCAAAACGCCCCAGAGAAGGGAAAACGGCCCTCTCCTTGGAAGAGGGGGACCCCCCTGCAGGGAAGCCAGGCTGGGGGCCGCACCGGGAGCAAGCAGGGCAGGACCCCAGCCCCAGTGCGGCGCGTCGGGCGGGAGAGGTGGCCTTCGTGCCGCTGCTCCGCGGCCCGGAGCCCTGCGGCCACTGCTGCATCCTCAGCCACTTTCACCGAGAAAGTGAACTCGGGGGTCCTGCAGTTGGCCCCCAAAATTGGACAACGATCTCCCCCCGGTGAGGGGAAAGCATGGAGCTGCCTGAGAGCAGGGCCTGGGAGTGCGCGCTGTCCCCAGAGCTGTTGGTGGTTGGGGTGTCCCGGCCGGCAGGCCTGCATCCGGGCCCCGCTGGTGGAAGGACACGCCTTCCCTCCACCCCACGTCTGACAGAGGGTCAGAGAGCACGCAGGCAGACCCAGGTCCCCCTGGGGCAAGGGTGAACGGATGACACCCCAGCACACACGTAGGCTCTCAAGGAGGGGCCTTCCTTGGAGAAATGCTAAACCTCTGCGCTCGGTCAGCTCCTCCCGCCGGCATTCGGCCTCACCTGAAGCCCCCGACAGGCACGTCTGGCCTCTCAGTAAAGCCCAGGGTCTCCCTCCCAGACCAGCCGTGTTCGACCACATCCCACACCTTCCCCGGCTTCCCTGGTGACTCAAAGGTTAGAGAATCTGCCTGCAATGCAGGAGACCCAGGTTCGATCCCTGGGTTGGGAAGTTCCCCTGGAGAAGGGAATGGCAACCTATTTCAGTATTCCTGCCTAGAGAGTCCCCAGGACAGAGGAGCCTGGTGGGCTACAGTCCACGGGGTGACAAAGAGCAGGGCACAGCTGAGTGACCAACAAACACACACATCATCCCCGGCGTCTCTCCTGGTCCTCCAGCCTTTCTAAGCACGGCAGCCAGACTGCCCGTCCATCAAGTCCCTCCGCTCCCAGCTCTCCATACCCAGCAAGAGCCTCACGCTGAGCTCAATCTGCCCACTCCCCACCTTCCACCTGCCCTCCAGCCACAACAGTTCTCTCCCTACCCAGATACCTGGGCTCACGCCCGCCTCAGGGCCTTTGCACGTGCGCTGGCAGCCCCATCCGCGGCACTCACATCCCTTACTGCCCCCTCCCCCACTGGCCCATCTGAAAGGGAACCCTTCACCTGCCCCAACAAGTCACGGCTCCTCTCCTTCCCTCCTCAAATTCCTTTCCTCTGAACGTGCACAACCATCTACTATACTTTTAACTTATCTTGACTATTATCAGATTCTTCTAACCGAGACAGAATCAGGAGGGAAGTGGTTTGTCTGCCTTGTTCTCTGCTGCATCCTCAGCACCTAGAAGCTGCCGGGCACAGGGGAGGCAGCTGGGAGATACTCACGAGTGAACGCAAAGCCAAAGTGTAAAACCAAAGTGCTGGTATTACAATAATCAGGAGACAAAGATGATGCGACCACTTTGGAAACAGAATCTCTCACTGCGGAGATGACTGTATAAGGTCTGAAATGGGGTGCTGTTAAAAAAAAATGATCAGAATAGTCCCAAAACTCCAAGTAGTCACTGGGAAATTCTGCATGATTGTCTTTTAAAGCGTAAACCTTTCCAGACGTGAGCGATATAACAGGCAAGCGACCCTGCCACATCTGGTCAGGAAGCCCTGAACCAGTGTGTTACACAGAGGGGATGTCAGCTGGAGACTTGGCCCACCTGTGTCAGAGTGTGGGAAAAAGCAGAGAGGGACGCCTAGGTCACCCAGAGATAACAACATACCCAGGAAGCAGCCGCCTCCCTCCCCTGGCAGGGGGACAAGGAACCAAGGCCGCGGGCATCAGATCCGGATGCAGAGGAGCCTAAGGTCAAGATGCCAAGGAAAAGGACAGAGGGAGCAAGACAAGTCCCGAGGGCCGCCTGGCCCGGATGGGAGGCCAGGGAGGCGGCCGGTGAGCTCTGAGCCGCCACTGCACACGGGAGTTTACCACCTCACTGGAAACACACACAGTCCACGGACAGGCAGCCAAGGCAGCGCCAGTGCGTGCAGAAGGAAGGGACCGTACACGCGCTGCACAGACGCTCCCACCGCAGCTCCCCAGCGACCACGGCAAGGGGCTCAGCATCCCGAGTGCAGGCGGAGCCTAGGGGCAGGTCGGGGCCAGGGCTGCCCCGTGCCCTGGAGGCGTCCAGTCCTCGCTGACAACAGCCACGAGCGGCCAGGATGAGCTCTGGAAGCCAGACTTGCTCACAGAACTTTTTAAAGAGACAAGAGGGCCAATCTAACCCAGCCCAGAAATATGCAGTAAGTTTAAACTGAGGCCCTCTGATGGGGAATTATAGTGAGAAAACCCGCCATCTCAACACAACACACACTTCTGGATGCCTTTTGCGTGTATGGTTTGGACGTCCAGTCCATCTTTTTCTGCAAACAGTAAATCTGCCTGGAAATAAAGTGAACTCTTTTTTGACCTTATAGCGATGTATTTTACCTAGCAAACAACTTCCTTGGACTTACGAGGACTGAAGGAAGGAAAAGGCCTTCCTGTGGGTGTACAACACACTCGGGTGGTGCTGGGGGCTGTGGCTTGCCGGCTTGCCTCCAAGCAGAGAACTGAGACCCAGACGGGGTTAGTGTCGCCCCTCCTCAGCCCCAGAGGCGCTGAGCTGGCCTCGCAGGAGGGCCCCCAATCAGATGGCGGTCTTCCCGCTGGTCTCTTCCCGCTGGTCTCAACTGTCAGGACGCCAGCCGAGAAGATGGTTCCCCCAGCCCATCACAGGCCATTAGAGAGCGTGCACACTCGACCCTGGTCCTCACCTAACTGCCCCGCACCCCCCACATGTAATACCCACGTCTGATTTTCCCCTTCAGACACTTAAACGCAGCTGAGATCCCTTCTGCATCTTGGTTTCTCCCTGGTGACCACACTCTTCCTGCCTCCCTGCGGGTGGCCCACTCTGCAGAGGCAGTCTGTGCTGACACTTCGGAAACTCAGGACTGACCCAGTGCAGCCTGCACACACAGACAGAGCTGGGAGCGTGCGTGTGCACGGCGGGTGTGGGTGTGCATGATGGGGGCAGGGGTATGCGTGATGGGGACATATGTGTGCAAGGCAGGTGTATGTGTGCATGATGGGTGTGTATGTGTGTGCACGATGGGGGGTGCGTGTATGCATGGGGGTGTGTATGCACAGTAGGTCACGTGCCTCACAGTCACCCGCCTTCTGCACAATGTGGGCGTGTGTGTGCACAGTGGGTGTGTGTGTGTGTACGGCCGGTCACGTGCTTCACACTCACCCGCCTTCTGCTCCGTGGAAGGCCGTTTCCTCACCAGGTCCCAAGACAACTGAAGCTGCGCCTTCCTCCCCACCGCCTGTGACCCCCGTCAGAAGCCGTTGAGGGTGGCGACTGAAGCCACATCCCTGGAGGGCTTTCTCCTGCCAGACCCGGAGCATGCGAGCCGACGCACAGGGAAGGTGGGTGCACAGTCCTGCACTGAGGGGAGGAGCCAGCCTGGAGCACTGCTGAGCGGCTCCTCTGCCGGGGAGACCCGGAGGCCCGGGAGGGCATGAGGGGATGCGGGGAGAGCAGACTCTGGCTAGCTCTCGGGGGCTCCTGTTTGCTTACGGCCCTCCCCGTTCCAGAGATGTAAGGCTTGGACTAAAGTGCTGTTCCTGATCTGGGCATCCATTTGATACACTGAAAATACAATAACACACACACACACCCAAGCAGCGAGTCAGGGTAAACTGCTGTCATGTTTGGGATGGCACTAAACCCCCTCCTGAGCAGCCATCAGCCTGAGGCTCCAGGGGCAGGGCCGGCAAACTTGCCAGCCTTGGGAGACTTGCCAAGTGATGGTCTGCCAGAAGATGTGTCATGAGAATGAGCTAATTACCCAGATAATTCACGCTGAGGCGGGGCTGTCACCAGGGGGGTGGAGAGTATCCCAAGACCTCAAGGAGGCGCCCCGAAGGTGCCCCTGGGCTGCGCTTAGAGGACGCACCGCCTTCCCGGTGGGGCAGGCGGTCCGCTGCGCGGCGGGGAGGGGCCCCCCCTCCAGCCTCAACTTCAGCCTCCGCCCGCTCTCCTCCAGCCTCCTCTGCCCGGCCTCCAGGGCCAGCCCGTGGGCCGCGGAGAGGAAACGGGAAGCCACCCAGTCCCCGCGAGCCAGGAAAGTCACAAGGCCTGGAGGAGGCGGCCGGGTTCATAAGACCCAAGGCGGACCCACCCCGGCGGCCCCTCCCGGGGAGGGACAGAGGCCGCGTGGCACTTCGCGCTCCGGCTGTCGGCCGCCGGGGATGGGGGGAGCGGCCCCGTGGGGTGTGTGGGGGGGGTGGGCAGTCAGGGCGCGCCCCCCGCGGGCCGCTGTCCTTAACTCTTCCCCAACGCTCCCGCAGCCCCTCCGGCCGCGCCCGTCCCGCCTGCCTCGGCCCGCACGCAGACCGCCGCCCGCCCGCCAGTTCTCTTCACGGTCCGGGGACGGGAGGGCGTCTGAGGATCCCTGTCCCGTGCCAGGGGCCGTGGGGTCGCCAGTCCGGCTTAACAAGAGCCCCAGCGGGTCCCCCTCGCACTTTACACGAGCCCACTCCTGCCTCCCAGCCCTGGAGGCCCTCGGTTCCCCGAGCTCCCCGACACCCCCAGCCCCCCAGGCCGGGCCCGCGCCCACCTTGGCGCAGCGGCGCGCGCGCCAGCTCTGGCCGGTCCTCCGGGAAGGCGTCGCGGAGGCGCTGCCACAGGCGGCCCAGGTCGGCCAGGCTGCGGTGCAGGTAGAGCACGCTGCGGTCCGACCACTCGGTACGGATCTCGAAGAACTCCTCCTCGTCGCCGCGCCGGCTGACGACGAGCCGGCGGATGCCGTTCACCCAGCAGCCGCGCACGAACATGTTCACGAGCGACGTGCCCTCAAACACCGCCGAGGCCATGCCGCGGGCCGCGCATCCCCGGCCGACAGGAGCGCGCCCGCCTCGGCC
>CM035296.1:47310614-47323326 GCA_020226075.1 Hydropotes inermis | reverse complement strand
TGCAGCACTCATGATCCAACAGTTCCTCTTTCAGAGTCAATCCAGAGAAACATTTCCACATGGGCACTAAGAGAAATGTGCAGTGTTTGCCACGATAAGAAAGCGGAATGAATACCTTCCACCACGTATAGTGGTACACACGTGTGGTAGAATACTATACAGCCACAGAAAGTGCATCGGTCCTAAAAGTAGGACCAGCCGTTGGCTGTTTAGTCACTCAGTTGTGTCTGACTCTTTGCGACCCCGTGGGCTGTAGCCCCCACTCCACCCCCAGGTTCCTCTGTCCATGGGATTCTCCAGGCAAGAACACGGGAGTGGGTTGCCATAGCCTCCTCCGGGGGGTCTTCCCAACCCAGGGATCAAACCTGCACCTCCTGCACTGGGAGGCAGATTCTTTCCTGCTAAGCCACCAGGGGAAGCCCCGGAAACCACGTCAGTGGGAAAACTATTGGTGGAAATGACTGACGGGTACAGCGTAAGTGCTATCAATAGTCACGACAAACTTTTTGGCCAACCGAATAAATAGCCAGAGTACGCCCAGTGCTTGACTCTGAAAAGTGGGTGAGGTCCTAGTGAGGTAACAGAAAAAGCCTGAGAAGAAAACTTCACTAGGACCTCATCCCACTTTCCAGAGTCAAGCACTGGTCCAGCCCGGCTGCCAAGTCCAGTGTGGCATCTCATGGCTCACCTGAGCCCTCGGCCTGGATTTGCCTTTCCAGGTATCAAGTGAAAGTCCCTCTGTCGTGTCTGACTCTTTGCCACCCCACGAACTATACAGTCCATGGAATTCTCCAGGCCAGAATACTGGAGTGCGTAGCCTTTCCCTTCTCCAGGGAGTCTTCCCAACCCAGGAATCGAACCCAGGTCTCCCACATTGCAGGCCGATTCTTTACCTTCTAAACCACTAAGGAAGCCCAAGAATTGAACACGAAAATATAAGAAGCCCATGTCTGTGAGGCCAGCCAGGTGGTAAAGGGCAGAAAGTGTGCTGTCAGGCCTCCGAGGACC
Source organism: Hydropotes inermis (assembly GCA_020226075.1). Classification (NCBI taxonomy): domain Eukaryota; kingdom Metazoa; phylum Chordata; class Mammalia; order Artiodactyla; family Cervidae; genus Hydropotes; species Hydropotes inermis. Next base: position 47,322,318 of record CM035296.1, on the reverse strand, counting down.
CATGTTATATAAACGTCAGGAACAGGCTCAGAGGAGGCGGGGTGGTTTCAGGTTGTGAATCAGGCTGATTGGGTGGCTGGGCGCCTGGGGCCACATAATACACGTGAAGCAGGAACAAAGGCACTCTCTGGGTCACCTGCTGGGCTGCCAAGGCAGCTCGAATTGCGCAGGTGTGTCTGAGGAGTCCCGCTTGTGGGCAAGCGCTTGGGAAACCAGACACTTTAATCTGATTCTTAAGAGGGAAAAGTGGGAGTAAAAGACTGCATGAAATTCAAGGCCTTTACTCTTGAGGGGATGATCGTTTCTCTGTTTATTTTTCTTCGGTGGTGGTTTTGTTTCGGTTTAGATTATTTTGTTAAGCTCTATCCTTTCCCAAACCCTGGCAGTTAAGAAAAGAAAGAGCAAAGGCTGGTGGTCACTCCAGGCCACCCTCCGTGTCCCTCCTGCCTGCGTCAGACGGCACGGCGGGGAGCTGGGGGCTCCAGCCAGGAAGTGAGACGGGGTCAGGGAGGCCCTCCTGTCCACACGGGGACCCTAGCCCCACTGGTTCCTCCATTTGTCACCCCTCCCACCTCCACCATGTGCAGAGTTGGAGCTGGAGCGTTGTTTTCACCACTGCCTATGCTTGCAGTGAGTTAGGTAAACTAGCTATGGGGACGTCATTATTTTGTCAGAGAAGGCAATGGTAACCCTCTCTAGTACTCTTGCCAGGAAAATCCCATGGATGGAGGAGCCTGGTGGGCTGCGGTCCATGGGGTCGCTAAGAGTTGGACACGACTGAGCGACTTCACTTTCACTTTTCACTTTCATGCATTGGAGAAGGCAATGGCAACCCACTCCAGGGTTCTTGCCTGGAGAATCCCAGGGACGGGGGAGCCTGTTGGGCTGCTGTCTATGGGGTCGCACAGAGTCAGACACGACTGAAGCAACTTAGCAGCAGCAGCAGCAGCCGCATTATTTTTGTTAAATTAGTATTGGAGTATAGTTGATTTATAATGTTGTGTTCGTTTTGGGTATACTACAAAGTGGCTCAGTTATACTATACATGTGTCCACTGTTTTTTAGACTCTTTCCCCATATAGGCCATTACAGAGTAGAGTTTCTTGTGCTACATAGTAGGTCCTTATTATACAATAGGTCCTTAGGTTTTATATAGGTTTTTATATAGGCTTTTAATAGGTTTTATATATATGTAACCCCGATCTGTATATGTCAACCCCAATCTCCCAATTTATCAGTTCCCCCCATACACCCCGGGAACTCTGTTTTCTGTCTCTCTGGCTCTGCTTCTGTTGCATAAATGAGTTCACCTGCACCGTTTTTTAGATCGCACGTGTAAGCAGTGTCACACGATGTTTGTGTCTGTCTGACTCACTTCACTCAGTATGATAACTGCTAGGTCTGTCCAGGCAGCTGCGAACGGCTCTGTCTCGTACTTTTCTATGGCTGGGTAGTAATTTACCCTGAGCTCCGCCTCACGGGTGGCTCTGGACACGGGGATGCGGTTCAGGGCGCCTCCTGCGAACACGGCTCGTCTCTGTGTTCTGTAAATGCATGGTCTTGGCGGGGCCTCGGTGAGTCTTCCGGACACAATGACTGGTCTGGCCCTCAGGACGGCCCTCGGGGGTGGGGAGGATACCTGTCCCTGCAGGTGAGGAAACTGGGGCGAAAGTCCCCGAGGAGGAGCTGGAGTGCCCCCCAAACCCAGGGCTGCCCCTACCCAGGCCTCCCGGCTGATCACACGACTTCCTCTGGCTGCGGTCCAGCCACACCAACTTCCTCCCCGGCTCCCGTCACCGCCATGGGGGCTGCGGGTGTTGGGCTCACAGGCCGGGCGGGCTTTCCCTCCACACTGCACCCCCCGACCCCAGGACTGCCGATGCCTGCACTCTTCAGTGATTCTCAAGCCCTGATGGGCCAGTGACTCCCGTGGGAGCCTGTGAAAGAGCAGATCCCAGTTTCATGGGCGGGGCCGGAGGGTCTGCATTAGTGGCAAGTCCCCAGGAGGTCCCGGAGCCCCTTCTCCGCAGGCGGCTGTGAATAGGAGGCCGACCCTGACCTCGGCCAGACCAAAAGAGTCTGGACAGTGTCAGGAGACCCGGATGTACCCTCTCTGGGTGTCCTCCTCATCTCCTGACTGTAAATAAGTGTTAATTTCATTTTCCTGGCTGGAATTTCATCCCCATGAAGACGGGGACTGTAACTGTCTCCTGCATATCTATCTCCCCAATGCCTGACCCAGGGCCTGGCACGTGATATATGCTGAGTACCTGCTGAATGAATAAAGTGAGCAAGGGGAGCGAATGCCCGAGCCATCACTGTCCTTCCCACCAAAGTGATCCATCCCCAACCTCCCAAAAGAGACATTTGGAGTGTTTTCTAATCTTATCACTCTAATCTTATCATCAAACCCAGATCTTCCGGGAGATCCAAATCCCAGGCATCGAACCATCTAGAAGGGATTCACAGAGATCATCTCTCAGGAACAGGATTACAGAGTTTATTTTCCTTTGTGTGTTTCTCATATCTTCCAAATTTAGTGCAGAAGGCGAGCATTACTGCGGTAATTCAAAGGACATTTAAGCACTCATCTAAGCAGATTCTCTCTTGGTCTCTTCTCCTCTGCCACTGCAGACGCCACGCGGGCTGTGCGGAAGTCAATCCACATGTCCACTGTCTCAGCTCCTGGCCGAAAGGAAGGCAGGGCTGCAAGGGGCCACCAAGGCATGAATTCTCTCTGAATCTGTCAACTTCTCTGTGAGTTCCTTCTCATCCCCATCACTCCTGAGGAGTCCTGACCCTGTTCCCGTCGACCTCATCTCTGTGATTCTTGCCATCCTGAATACCATTCCAGGAGGCCCCTTTTCAGAGGATGGAATTGGTTACTTAAGGCCTGAGTAACAGACTGCTGAAGCTGAAGCTCTAACACTTTGGCCACCTGATGCGAGGAACAGACTCATTGGAAAAGACCCTGATGCTGGGAAAGATTGGAGGCGGGAGGAGAAGGAGATGACTGAGGATGAGACGGTTGGATGGCATCACCGATTCAATGGACATGAATCTGAGCACGCTCCGGGAGACAGTGCAGGACAGGGAAACTTGATGTGCTGCCGTCCGTGGGGTCGCAAAGAGTCAGAGAGGACTTAGTGATGGGATGACAGCAGCGGACTTCTCTTTGACTCGAGCATCGGCTCAAGTCACCATTTTTTTTTAACATGACACTGAAAAAAATGAATGAGAACCTGACTGTTGAAGACTGTTAGCCTTCATCACAGCACCGAATAATCCCAGTGGGAAGGGCTGCTAAAGTTTTGTGTTCTTTAGCTGTTGGCATTCAGTAAATAGTAATCATTTAACTGTAAAATGCTTGCTGGTTGTTAAATTACTCATGCTCCTGGGGGCCTGAATGCACCTGCATGAGCGGCATCCCACACGTGGGCTCTGGGTTGGTACCCAGGGGACATCTCATCCCACGAGGGAATGGAAAGGAGATGGAAGTGCTCCGGGCTGGTTCAGGAAATCAGGGCTGGCGGTGGGGGGAGGTTCGGGCTGACGTTCGCTTCCTTTAACGTCTGCTCAAGTCTGCACTCCTAGCACACCCTCCACTTGGTGGGACTCCATCCGCGCTTACCATCAGCCACTTGGCACAAGGGGAGTGAGAATTCCTAGTTAAGACGACCGAGGCCAAGTTCCTCTGCCCCCCACTTTATGGAGTCCCCATCTCTGTAAATACGTGGACTAAGTTTCTATAAATTTGATTACAGTGAGCAGAAATTTGCAATCAGGGATGTATTGGGCCATTCAGCCTTCACCCACATAGGGAGCTTGATGTGTCCCCAGCAGCATTGCTGAGTAGGAGAACTTCCTCTGTTTTGGGGGGGAGGGAATTGCATGGTTTGGACTATTTAAGAAAGGAAATAAGAGGCATTTTGGGGGTCAGCGGGTGTTTGGAGAGGTGGGCACCCCATCTGCAGCAGAGGGCAGGCAGGGGTCCGTGAGCCCCGGCCCAGGGAGGTCAGAAAGGGCACCTCCCGGCCTGCAGGCCCGTGCGGCTCAGCCTCCCCAGGGCAGCGTGTGTGGCTGCCGTTCACCCTCCCGGTGCCCGTTCTCGTCCCCACTCACCTCCCAGCAGCCCTGCCCCACGCGCCCTGCCTGTCCCCCATGGCAGCCTCTTCCCTTCCTCTGAGTCCAAGAGATAAACTGTTACTCGCCCCCTCTGTGTCCTTCCTTTGGACTCTCAAGAGCATCCTTCTGAGGTGGGAAACCGTTGTTTATTTCTCTCTGCCTTCTTGGCGTGATATTCCAGTTCTTCTTGAGGCGGATTCTAGGAAAATGGAGGGAAATGTACTTCAAGATCATGTCTGAAGGCGTCTGTCTTACAGAGGACTCACAGGTGACCCTCCTTTCTAGAGCGGATAACCACATCCCGATTTCCTTTCTGGCTTTTGTGATCATTTGTCGTTTCATTCCCAGATGTGCTCAGTGCAGACAAGGCCATGCTCATAAGGCCTCTGATTTTAGTCTTCCCTCTGTCTCTCTGGTTGGCCTGGGTATTAACTTCCAGGTGGCAGCCCCAGTGACTTCACTTGGTTGTCTGCACATCCCAAGTATTCCAGCTAATTGTCAAATTTCTGCTCTCTGTTCATTGTCTCAGGCCTGTGAGCACCTCACCAATGCGGCTTACACAGGCACAAAGCGTTCAATGAACTGAAACCAGAAAAAAGCTCAGGGCAACGGCACAAATGCCCACGTCTCGGTTCAGGGAGTTGACTTTTATAGAAATAAGTACATTTGTATTAGTTGTTATGATGAATTGTTCTGACACTCACCCAGACAGGAAAATAATGAAAGTTTCTTTTCCCAAGGGCTCCTTAATTCAAACATTCAAAATGACCTGGCCTCAGCTGGCCCAGGGCAGAAGTCATAAGATTGTAAAAATAAGTAAATACATTTTTAAAGAGATGAAGGAACCACTGCTTTCTCATTCGGGCCAGTGATTGAAGACAAGCCAGGATACATCGAATGTTTGCTTCTTCCTTACTTAAAATTGTTTAAGTTGCTCATATAGACCCTCTGAGCTAGGAGAGAGCATGTTTGGAAAGTTCACACTTGAGGTCTTTCCACCACCTTCCCAGATATACATATTCTAGAAAAACAGGGCTAGTTTGATGACCAGCTCTGGGCTGAGCTACAGTTTAGAAGGTAAGCCATTGCAGACTGCTCTGTCAGGCTCTGCTTTTTGTTAATAATCTATTTAAAGTTCAGCAGACCGGCACCTCCTTTGATTCCGATTATGCTCCTAAAGCTCCTCCAAGTTCACTGTCAGCAGAGCCTGCTCTGACAGTCAGAGAGATTGCTGTCTTGGTTGGCTGGGGAACTGCATTTGAACGTCAGATTCCTTCCAAAGCGGCTGCCATGAAGAATCCAGGCAGCCCCTCACAGGATGGCTTTGTTAAAGGCCACCTCCCTGGGAGAACTGGTTTACCCAGGCAGCTGTGTGGCCCTGCTCTGGGCAAACAGAGGTCTACATGATCTCCACACAGTTCACCCCTGTAACTGTACCCTCCTGGAGTTAGGCACTGTCTAGTCTCCAATGATAATAGCTCTTGGTGATTAATTTTGCTGGTTTTGGTTGCTTTCAGGGAAACGGTTTTTGATACGTAGTCAGTGTCTTTAAAATTGAGAGAAAATGGAATTGAGGAAACTGTTTTCCAATTAAACCCAATGATTTTAAGTCCTATGTTAGAAGAAATGCAATTCTTCCTAGAATACAAAGACAGAGAGACGGTTTGATTGCTTATTACAATAATTTCATTCCAAAAAGGGTTTGAAGTGGCTTCCAAAACAACGGATAAAAGAATGAAATTGACAGCTAAGGGTATTGAGCAGAAACCAAGCTTATCTAGGATGCCTCATCTTTCCATCGCTCTGGCTGCTCAGTTCACATCAAGAGGCACCAGAAAGGAGGAAGGATGACCATCCATGGAAAATGAATCTGAGAATACCTAGAAGGGGAGAAAGAGGAAGCGGTGACAGATTTTATTTTCTTGGGCTCCAAAATCACTGTGGACAGTGACTGCAGCCATGAAATTAAAGGACGCTTGCTCCTTGGAATGAAAGCTATCACAAACCTGGACAGCATTTTAAAAAGCAGAGAGATCACTTTGCCGACAAAGGTCCATATAGTCAAAACTATGGTTTTTCCAGTAGTCATGTACCGATGTGAGAGTTGGACCATAAAGCAGACTGAGTGCTGAAGAATTGATGCTTTTGGATTGTGGTGCTGGAGAAGACTCTTGAGAGTCCCTTGGACTGCAAGGAGATCCAACCCGTCCATCCTAAAGGAAATCAGTCCTGAATATTCATTGGAAGGACTGATGCTGAAGCTGAATCTCCAATACTTTGGCCACCTGATGCGAAGAGTCGACTCATTGGAAAAGGCCCTGATGTTGGGAAAGATTGAGGGCAAGAGAAGGGGGTGACAGAGGATGAGATGGTTGGATGGCATCACTGACTCAATGGACATGAATTTGAACAAACTCCGGGGGATAGTAGGGGACAGAGGAGTCAGTCTCTGGGGTCCTGCAGTCCGTGGGGTCAGAAAGAGTCAAACACAACTTAGTGACTGAACAGCAACAACAAAATACCCTGTTTAAGTGATAGACTCACAGGAAAACAATAGTCTAAGTGTGTTGTTGGGACCATTTTTTACACGATTTAACTGTTACACACAAATTTAGAATTAAAAGCATTTTAACAAGGTGGGTAAAAATATTCACATATATTCCAAACGTCCCAAGTTAGATGTTCCATCATTCAGGAAGCATGCAACTGTCCACCTCCTCTGCATGCAAGGTTTATTCTTAATAGCTCAACTTTTCCTCTGAATTGGCCCCCAGCTGGGAGGAACGATCAGTGTTTTCAGACAAAAAGCACTTCCAGGAACTCTTAAGCAAGAACTGGTCCAGAACGCTTTCAGCTGGGGGAATGAGCAGAAGGCGGCTTTTCTGTCTCCTCTGGATCCAGTACTCGGTGGCTCCCCGGGCTCTTCGGTGAAACAACAAAATGGCCGGAAAACACGTTAGAAAATGTTTCTATGACAGCCCGCTATGAATGAGCAGACTTCCTAAGGAAATGAAACTCCTAAAAGCCTCTGTGACTTTATTGGTGATCTCAAGAGGAGAGTTTTTCTGTTTGTGTGTGTGGTTGTTTTTTTTTTTTTTTTTTCAGTTCACTGACTCTAAATCCAGGTTCAAAACTTATGACTATTTACCCAATGAGCCAGCTACGTATAGTGTCTTTTTTTTCACCCCTTCAATTTAATTTTTAAAAGTATTCATCCAACACGCTCTCTCTCTCCCTGGAAAGGTCCCTCTTGTCACATGTTCATGCATTGTCACCACTGACTGCGTAACTCATTCAACAGATTTTTCTTGCCGGATGGGGAAATCTGGAAAGAGCAGCACAGAACTGAGCAGGAATTCATCTGATTTTTGGTGCTTCTTCGTAAAAGATAAACAGCTTCTGGATCTTGAAAAGTAGCCAAGTGGTCAGGGTTTTCCTTTAGGTGTTTCACTTTTATTTAACTTTTATTGAAATATGACTGACTTACAATGTTTTGTTTGATTTCTGCTGTGCAGCAAAGTACTCGGCTATACCTGTGTATATATATTCTTTTTCATTTTTTATTACGCTTTTATCACAGGACATTGACTATGGTTTCCTGTGCTCTACGGTAGGACCTTGTTGTTCATCCATCCGGTATACAATAGTTTGCACCTGCTCATCCAAACTCCCAGTCCCTCCCTCCTCCCCCCACCCCCACCCACAAGTCCGTTCTCTCTGTGGGCAAATCTCCCTTTTTGCTTTTTAAGTAGGAGTTCCTGACTCTTGAGGACTGGGATAGGTGGGAGATGACATTCCAGAATCTGATCAGGTACCTCTGACAACTCCATCTATCAATTAAAAAAAAATAATAATCGTATTTATCTATCGTGGCTGTTGGCTCTCCCTCGCTTTGGGGGCAGGGGCTCCTCTCTCGTTGTGGCGCTTTCTTGGTGCAGAGCACGCCTCTAGGGCGCACAGGCTCAGCCGACGAGGCTCCCGGCCCGGCAGCACAAGCTCAGGCGTGGAGCACCGGCTTCATTGCTTCACAGCACATGGGATCTTCTGGGACCAGGGATTGAACCTGTGTCTTCTGCACTGGCAGGCAGATTCTTTACCCCTGAGTCACCAGGGAAGCCCCGTCTATCAATTTTTAGCGCCAGCACGGTCTAGTTTCAAAGTAGAGGCTTGTAGCAGACTGGAAGCAGTAGCTGCCGTCTCCCCGACTGTTGTCGGTGTGAGCGCTTCAGAACCCGGTTTCGCCTTCAGTAAGTGGCATGCTGCCTGTGCCTTCTAGAGCACGCACCCTGGAGATAAGGCCCGGGTGTTTGCTCCGCGCTTAGACACTGGACCGCTCCCTTCTGCACCAGTCCCCCGTTCTCAGGGGCCCTTCTCCCTGGTAATGAGCTCACTTACCAGACTGACATCTTGAGGGGCCCCTGTTTTAGACCTCGCTAGTAAATTTAAAACAGCACACGCAGTTTGTCACAGCAGACACCTCCTGTTCTCTTTATAAAATTCACATGCACAAGTCTTGTCCTGGATTTAGTCGGCCTGTTAGACTAGGGGAACAGCTAGCTCATCAAGGAGAGACGTTACGGATATGTTACTTTATGAACAGGACTGTCCCAAACTTTCAATTTCATTCTTTCAATGAAAAAAAAGAAATGAGCCCCACATGGTAAACATTTGCTGCTAGAATTTTGCTGAAATGCACTAATAATTTTCAGCAGTTAAGAGCACTGTGTCTGAAAGGAAGGAAGAGATAGGAAGTCAGCTCTCACAATAGATGGAGAGTAAACGCGTGAACCGCGAGGATAAAGATGAAAATAATTGTTTCATTCCTTCCCTTCCTTTTCACCCTAGTGTGTGGTTTGGTTGCATCTTCAGTGCCAAGGTGGGGGCAGGCACGTTGGGGGTGCGGGAGTTTTTCCCAGGTGCCTCCCAGACCAGCCAGGTGCCGGGAGAGGAGACTCCTTCTCAGGGAGGGAGGGCTCTTCTGAACCCTCCATGTCTTTTCTTTAAGGAACTGAAAGGCCTCGAAATTGCTTTCTTTGTATTTTTCACCACTTCCCTGACTAATACAGACACACTGTATTTGCATAACATATTTTTGGTCCGCCTGGGACCCCATCTCGAGCTTCCTGAATATGCATTTTATTCTGTGCAACTTCTGAAAGTTGAACCTCTAATCTCATTACAAGCCTGTGTGCTTCCACTGAATTATTTTTCTGGGCTTCAGAACAGCACCTCCGATTTGTAAGCCGAGCTAACAATTATATTTTCATCTCTGAAAGATGTTCAATAAAATGTGCTTTGTGGGGGGAATAAATCAAAGACCTCAGGAGGAGTGACCGCCCCCCTCCAGCCGGCCTGGCTTCTTTGCTTGCTCAGTGGAGGCTGGCAAGTAAATTCTCTTTCTCTAGAACATTCATCATCGCCCAGAGAACCTTGCAGACTCTGTTCCAAAGACAGCACTGTTTAGCCCCCTTCAGCAAGCTGCTTTCATTTGATCCCCCCAGCCTTACAGACAGCTCAGTGAGCGAAGTACCAGCCCAGGGAAACAGCAGGAGACACCAGAGTGCTGGGATCCGTGAAGAAACCGTCCATCCTTAGAAGTAGAGGACAACAGACAAGATACAGCTACAAAAACAAGAATAAAAATTTCACCGAGGCAGGTTGAAGCAGAGTCAGAATCACTCTTCCAAGTCATTTCCATTTCTTTGGCCCCACCCCCGGCCAGCTGTTCTCAGCAAACCGGGCAACAAATTTCCACCCCTCCTCCTCCCACCGGCCTGCCTCCTGAGTTCAAGCTGTCAGGTAGCAAAGGGGAAATCTCTGACTGGTTATTTTGTTCAGTTATGATTTTAAAATGAAAGTAAAGGGGACTTCCCTGGTGGCCCAGTGGTTAAGACTCTGCTCTTCCAATGCAGGGGGTGAGGCTTCCATCCCCACCTGGGGAGTTAAGATCCCATGTGCCTAAAGCTGAAGCAACACAGTAACAAATCCAATAAAGACTTTTAAAAAGTGGCCCACATCAAAAAAAATAAATAAAATCTTCCAAAAAAAAAAAAAAGGAAGTACATGCCGTCAGCCCCTCCATGACATGAGCCTCTTGTGCACATTCAGAGAAGGTCCTGGAAAAGGGGAAGAGTCAGCTACCTTAGCTGGGTTCTCAGTCCTAACGCCCATCAGAGTCGTCGGGTCAGCTTTTCAGAGTGGCACATCCAGGGCCAGCCAGTCAACCGGAATCTTAGGCAGAAGCCTCTAGTGCCAGGACCTACTTCCCCAGGTGAGTCTGAGGTGTGGCTGGGATGAAAACGGGCAGCCGAAGGGGATGAGTCGGACTGTGACAGGCTTTGTTGGGGAAGGCATTTGGGGGCCATCAAGCTGAAGACCTGAGACCCCTTTAGCATCCTGGCCGTCTGCCCCGGGCTCTGCTCTTCAAGGAGTCCGCAGGCTTAAGGAAGGCACGCACACCCACAAAAGTGTCCTGCCTGGAGGGTTTTGGAAACAGGCCTGTAAGTTACTGGTAAAGGTGAGTGAAGTCGCTCAGTCACGTCCGACTCTTTGCGATCCCATGGACTGCAGCCTACCAGGTTCCTCCGTCCATGGGATTTTCTAGGCAAGAATACTGGAGTGGGTTCCCATTTCCTTCTCCAGGAGATCTTCCTGACCCAGGGAATGAACCTGAATATCCCTCATTGAAGGCAGACGCTTTACCATCTGAGCCACCAGGGAAGTCCCAAAGGTGACACCTTTGCAAATGCAGGTTGTGGAGGCCACGTCCGCCTCACTGAGCACCCCATCACTGCCCCCCACCCGGCACTGCGGTGCTCCCCAGTCCTGCTTCAAGACAGGCTCTTATAGGAGCTGCGAGTCCCACTCATATCCACGCCTGGGAGCCGGCTCTGCACCAGCCTGCGCTGACCACTCAGGACACGCAGCTAAAGCTGTGGCCTGCCCCCGGGCACCTCCACCCTCCTGAGGACAGCAAGCAGGTCAGGGCTGCAGCCACTAGGCTGAGAGCAGAGACGGCTGCGGGCAGCATCCTCACCCTGTCCCCGCCGAAGGTGACGAGGGCGGGGGACATCCTTTGAGTCATTTCCCCTGCACTGTGCACTCGGATATGTTACATGGAAACATACATAATAGAGAAAAATATGTGTAATAAATGTGTGGTCTTTCATGCATGTCTGTATATGTGTGTGTATGCTTGCACAGTTTTTGTTGTTGTCTGTAGAACAACGGCTGCAAACTAGCCCATGGAAACTTCTGCTGCGAGTCACGAGCTCATTTCAGGTAGTCCCTGAAAGTGTCATCTGTGGCGCCTGGGGCTCATGGGGGGGAGGCTGGGTGAGTGGGTTGGAGTTAACGGTGGGAGATTCGCATGCCAGGCTGGGCGGGCGTTGTTTAGACGTCTTGTTCTGAGTATTGTGAAGAGCCCCGTGCGTGTGTGTGTGTGTGTTGGGTAGGAGTATTGGACATGCTGGGTGTTGGGTGTGTGTGGATGTGTGTGTGTGTTGGGTAGGTGTATTGGATGTGTTGGGTGTTGGGTGTGCGTGGATGTGTGTGTGTTGTGTACACATATGTTGGGATG